>BDSI01000157.1:0-48169 GCA_003117195.1 Eudorina sp. 2006-703-Eu-15 | reverse complement strand
GCGATGGTGGCGGCGATGGCGGCGGCGGCGGCGACGGCGGTGATGGTGGCGGCGACGGCGGCGAAGGCGGGCTGGGGGGCGGCGACGGCGGCGATGGCGGTCTGGGCGGCGATGGCGGCGGGCGCGGCGGCGACGGCGGGGACGGCGGCGACGGTGGTGGCGACGGTGGGCTGGGTGGGGAAGGCGGCGGCGACGGCGGTGGCGGGGGCGATGGCGGCGATGGCGGTGGCGACGGCGGCGACGGTGGCGACGGTGGGGATGGCGGCGGCGACGGCGGCAGTGGAGGAGATGGAGGAGGTGGCGGTGGCGGCGGCGGCGGTGGAGGGCTCGGCGGGTAAGGTGGATTGTCTGGGAATGATGGCGGAAACGGAGGAGACGGTGGAGGCGATGGTGGTGACGGCGGCGGCGGCGGCGATGGAGGACTAGGCGGCGACGGCGGCGGTGATGGTGGTGACGGTGGCGGAGAAGGGGGGCTAGGTGGCGAGGGTGGCGAGGGTGGCGGGCGAGGCGGGGATGGCAGCGGTGGTGGCGGCGGTGGTGGCGGCGGGGGCGGGGCGGCGGCGGCGGCGGTGGCGGTGGAGGGGGCGGTGAGGGGCTTGGGGTGAACTCATGAGGCGGTGGGGGTGGTGGAGGGGGCGGCGGAGGGGGGGTGGCGGAGGCGGAGGCGGGTCCAAGAATTGCTCCGGAGGAGGGGGCGGTGGCGGAGGTGGGGGCGGGGGATCCGGCGGGGATGGGGGCAGCTCCGGCGGCGACGGCGGGCTGGGCGGGGATGGTGGCGACGGCGGTGGGGAGGGCGGGAGGGCGGGGAGGGCGGGAGGGCGGCGGCGAGGCGGCGGCGGTGGGCTGGGTGGGGAGGGAGGCGGTGATGGAGGCGGTGACGGGGAGGGCGGGCTCGGAGGCGGGGAGGGGGGCGAAGGGGGGGATGGTGGGGAGATGGCGGCGAGGGGGGCGCGGGAGGCGAGGGAGGGGGGAGGGCGGGCTGGGCGGCGACGGCGGGGAGGGCGGCGGGAGGGCGGGGAGGGGGGCGAGGGCGGGGAGGGTGGGGGCGAGGAGGGCTGGGCGGGGACGGCGGCGGGGAGGGAGGCGGCGGCGGCGAGGGGGAGATGGGGGCGGTGATGGCGGTTGCGGTGGGCTGGGCGGGAACGGCGGCGGGGAGGGTGGCAAGGGTGGTGAGGGTGGAGAGGGGGCGGCCTGGGCGGGGACGGAGGGGAGGGCGGCGAAGGCGGTGGGGAGGGCGGGGAAGGCGGGCTGGGCGGGGAGGGCGGCGGCGCGGGGGGACTTGGCGGACGAGGCGGCGGTGACGGCGGCGGCGGCGGCGACGGCGGTGGCGACGGCGGTGACGGCGGCGATGGCGGCGACGGTGGCAGCGGCGGCGGCGAGGGTGGGGACGGGGGCGAGGGCGGCGGCGAGGGAGGGGTCGGCGGCGACGGCGGCACCGGCGGTGGCGACGGCGGCAGCGGCGGCGACGGCGGCCGCTCGAAGGAGGGCGCGATGGGGTTCGCCGGCTCGATCGGGCAGACCGGGCAGTACTTGACCTGGGAGGACTCGGACACCGACCACCTGCGATGGGGTCAAAGAACCATGGGTCGGTCGGTCACGGTCACGTGACCGGTCGCACAATCTGCCATTCCGTGACGTTGTCGTACATCACCTCTACACACACACACACACACACACACATACACACGCTCGACAACGATACGGGGCGCTACAGCATCACGGGCTACACCACCTTGGGACTACCATACTTCGCCCTGGCATATTGGTAACTCTGGTCTCGGTCTCGGTCGTCGGTTGCATTGCTGGACACGGCTCTGCTTGTTCGCGGCTCAGCTTTTCTCCTTGCTAACACATACACACACATACACACACATACACATACACATACACACACACACACGCGGGTTGCACTTCTAAACACACACACACACACACGCGGTCAGAGGGCCCGCCCGTTGCTCACTTGCAGTTGCCTAGGGGCGACGCCCGCGTGCGTGTGCCCAGGTCCTCCAGGTTACACAGCTCCTGGAAGGAGGAGCAGGGGTCCGTGACCGTGAGGCAGAAGGTGGTGCCCGGGAAGGTGGTCGAGTTGAAGTCGAAGCCGTACATCCTGATCTCGTACGTCATGACTGCGGTACGGTACGGCGGGTGTGCCGGCAGGTTCCACGAGGCCGAGGGGGCCAGGCGGTGGGCAGGGCAGAGGGGGAAAGCGGTCGGGTGCGGGTGTGTGGGTGGGGGTGTGTGAGTGGGGCGTGAATGCCAAAATCCAAACCGCCTGCCCCGCGTGTGTGCTTGTGCGCGTGCGGTTGGCTGCGGGAGGGTGGGGGCAGAAGCCAGGCCCACCAGGACCCTCCGTGAGCGGCGGCGGCGGTGGGCCTCCCCTCAAAACCCCGCCGAACGGAGGGGGTTGGTGACTTGGTGTACCGGTGTGACCCGCAGCGCCGCTGGACAGCGGCGACGATTCCAGCACCTCCAGCCTCCAGCCTCCACCTCCCACCCAAAACTCCAATCCCCATCCAAACCAAGGCCATGCACCCTGCACCCCGCACCCTGCCACTCCCCCCGCCCCTCTCCCCCGCCCTTCTCCCCTCCCCTGGCGCCGCATCAACCATGACCCCGACCGTTGCACTGCCCACGGCCCTCCCCAACAGACAAACCGCCTGCTCGCCCCTCGCCCCTCGCGCCCCTCGCGGCCCTCTCGCCCCTCGCGCCCCTCGCGCCCCTCGCGCCCCTCTCGCCCCTCTCGCCCCTCTCGCCCCTCTCGCCCCTCTCGCCCCTCTCGCCCCTCTCGCCCCTCTCGCCCCTCGCCCCTCGCCCTGCCAAATGGATTTCCGGTTAACATGACAGTGTTTGAATGCGCTGGCTGAGGAGGCCGGGGACAGCCGGGACAGCGGCACCATGTCCGGTGATGCCATTGCCTGAGGAGAGTATGTATCGTAGGGGACAAACCGAAGGCAGCCCCACCACACCGGGGCGGACGGCGGCAACACCCTCTTCCCACCTCTCTCGGTGGTGGGCCGCTACTGCAAGTTCATGTCGTACAGTCTCAACCCTGACCGCAGAACGTGTCCCGCCCGAAACCCGACACAGCAGACACACGCCCTGGCACCAAGATGCGGCCGCCCCCCGGCCCTTCTCCCTGCCCCATGATGCCCCATGATGCCCCAAGGCTGCGCAGCTCAGCTTATCTGGCCGCCCACAAGCCTCGAGGCCCATTACCCATCCGGCTCGCACTTCTACCCATCCCCATATTTCCATCCGTGCCCATATTTCCATCCATCCCCATATTTCCATCATATCCATCCCCATATTTCCATCATATCCATCCCCATATTTCCATCCATAACCACTTACCGTAATCCCTCGGTCAAATGATCAGGCAGTGTCACTCCTCAGTTGGGAACCCCGCACTCCCCGGCCCTGTCAGGCGGCTGCCGCCTGTCCTCACCTGTACGGCGTAAGGCCCGCCACCCTGCGCCCACCCCGCACCCGAACCCGTCTCACCTCCTTCCCTCCCACCTGCCTCCCAAAGAGAGCCCCCAAAGCGGCCCCCCCCTCACCTCCCGTGGGCAGGATCCAGACCTTGGTCTCCCAGTTCACCCAACGCTGTCCGTTGACCTCCACCAGCGCCAACGCGGGCTTGATGCAGTCCAACGCTGCGACGAGGTGGGGTGGGGAGGGCGGTGGGGCAGGGGGCCGCTGGGCAGGGCTAGGCGGGGGACCTGACAGGCGGGTGCAGGTGCTGGCCGAGCAGGCTAAAGTTGAGCTTCTTCCACATGGGACATCCCGCAGCGGCGCGTCAGCGCCTTCCACATCCGCAACGACTACGGCTGGTGCACGTGGGGGCGATGACCGAATGGCCAAATCCGACACGATGACAGCGACAGGATGTGGCTACTGCGGCTGACAGCTCAGCTGCACCAGGCGGGCCAGTGCATGCTGCCGCGGCTGGAGGCAGGGCATCGGAGGAGGTCGAGGCAAGGGGCTCAAGAGTCAAGACAGGCAGCGGCCGCCCCCCCACCCCGATCCCGTGGGTAGCACACAGACAAACACTCACTCTCTCACACACACACACACACACACACACACACACACACACACACACACACACACACCATCCCAATGTTTTCATTTCAACACCCATCCCGCTGTTTGCAGTGCTTGCCATGTAACACCCCGACCTCCGCCCACAGCCCACAGCCCCCACCCCATCCCGGTGCTGGCAGTCAGCGCAGCTTGTACCTGTCCGCCTGCCTGCTGGGTCGCTCTACCTCACCACACCCGCCGCTCGCCCGGCCGGTCCCCCCCTTTGTCGACGGCGACCTCTCGAAATGCCGTCGCGTACCTCGAGGGGGCCACGCAGTGCGGTGCCTTCGGGGCCTCCGTGGGGTCCTAAAGGCGCTGCCAGCCGCGCCCGCGCCCGCGCCCGCGCCCGTGCCCGCGCCCGCGCCCGCGCCCGCGCCCGCGCCCGCGCCCGCGCCCGCGCCGCGCCCGCGCCCGCGCCCGCGCCCGCGCCGCGCCCGCGCCGCGCCCGCGCCCGCGCCCGCGCCCGCGCCCGCGCCCGCGCCCGCGCCCGCGCCCGCGCCCGCGCCCGCGCCCGCCCCCGCCCCCGCCCCCGCGCCCGCCCCCGCCCCCCTCCGACGGCCTGCTCGGCATACGACGAAGACCCGATTCTTACTTGCGCTCACGACGTTCCCGGTCCCAACAGGGCCCCTCCTCCCCCCCCAAAAATACGGTACCCCGAACAAGTAGCACCCGTCACCAAAACGGAGGCCTGCGTCCCCATGCCGCTGCTGCTGCTGCTGCTGCCCCGCCGGTCCCGTTCCGTGGCAATCCAGGCATTCGGGTGGTCGCCCGACAGATGGACCGAATGGACCGACGGATCGACTTCCAAAAGACGTGCCGACTCAGATGCTGGACCTGGCATCCGGGCGCAGGGCTGGCGAGCTCGCAGCCGCCGCCGCCGCCCGGCTCTGCGCGGCCTCCGGCCATCTGCGCTGTGCCACCCGGCCCCCGTTCGCCGCCCTGGCCCCACCAGGCGGGCTTCCAGAGGGCCAGCAGAGGGCAGGCAGGCAGGCGGTCAGGCGGGCGGGCGGGCGGGCCCCCGCGAGGCTGATTCGGAGATAGCTGGCAAAGCGGCGGCAGGCCAGTCCGCTCAGTCCGCTGCGGCAAGAACAGTGCTGCAGCCCGCCAGCAGCTGTAGCACGCCGGAGCCAGGCTGTGTGCCGCTGCAGCGCCGGATAGAGCGTCCTTCCCAGCAGCCTGCTGCTGCTGCTGCTGCTGGCGCCGGCTGCTGCTGCTGCTGCTGCTTTTGTTGGTCCCTGTGTTGGTGCTGCTGCCGCTGCTACCACCGCTTCATTTCGTTTTTGCTACGCCGGTTTTGCTGCAATACTGCTGCTGCTGCTGCCGCTGAGCTGGCCCGTTGTTGCCACGCAGGGCATCCCCTGACCCTACACCTCCACACACACACACCCCACATGCGCACCGCGGCACATGGCACATGGCACCACTTGCCCCGACCCCGCCCTGCCTCACCCCTGTCCCTCCACCACCCGACCCCAAGTGCGCTGCCGGACGGCGGGGGGCGCTGGATCCACCAGGCGCCCCAAACCAACAACCAACAACCAACTCACTCGTTGGTATTGCCAGCTTGTACACGCGATCTTTGAGCGTTTTGCAGCAAGCCCGCTTCGTGTCGCATCCGTTATACTTGACGACAAAGCAGTACCGTGTGGTCGTCACGCCAGGCCTCCGATTCTATGATGGATGGATTCCGAGGTGCGAGGGAGGCGGGAGGCGGCCAGATTGAGGATTGGTTGATCGATGAGTGGTTTTGGTTGTCGTCAGGGTTGACGACAGTCGACGCAGACGGCGGGCCGGTTGCGGTGACGGACAATGGCATGTTGAGGTGCGTTCTAGCAGGCAGTACTGATACAGTACTGCTGAGGAAGCAGGGCTGCGGCAGTATGGTGAGGAGGCACAGAGGCTAGAGTCGATGACCCGCGGTTTCCGAAGCCGGGCTGTAAAAGCCTTGATGCGGTGTGCACGTGGGGTCCGTGACGCCGTCGCGGAGGTGGACTCGCAGGTCGCAGCTCCATGTCCCACACCACGCGCTAGTAAAGCCCGCCCCCCCCCTGAGTTCCGCAATAAAATCCGCCCGGTCATGCATGCATGCATGCATGTTCGGCACTCAAGATGTCCTGCGATGTCGGTCGGAGCGTACGGATGCACACTCAGAGCAACAAAGCTGGAGCCGATTAAAATCTGGAGAGGTTTCGGTTTTGCTCAAGCCGCCTAATGTCGGATGCTGCGTTCACCGAGGCAGGACTCTTGGGAACACAGCGCGTGGCCACATGCCGCGAGCGGATAGAGGATGACGCAAATATGCGCGATTCCAGACCAGCGCTTCCCATATGGAAGCTCGGAAATAGTGGGCGCCAGCGGGGCGCGTGGGCTGAGAATCATAGAACCTGGCGGTTATAGCTGCATCAACGCGGCTGAACTTCGGTTTGCCATAACACCTGACCGGTTACTATCGTTGTAATTTTATGAGTTTCAAGTGCTCGCTTTGTGCGGGACAAGGCCTCGACGCAGGACGCTTGCAGCAACTCCCACTCTCCGACATCATTGCCGACGGCAAGCGACTCACCAAGGCTGGGGAGCTCCCTGCATAAGCGATGCTATATGGATTGCAACTGCAATCATAAGTGTCGCACCTGAACAAAACAGAACAAGCAGTACACGACGTTGGTTAGCCTCCACACAAGCGGAAAGACCACCTCAGGTCATAAGACGGCGGCAGTCATGCTGCCCAAAATGCATATCTCACTTGCAGTAAGGGAAGCGACCAAATGGGGCTGCTCCTGCTCCTCTTCGTGCAAGAGCTTTTTGCAGAGCCTTTAATCGGTCTTCATCGTTTTTCGATTTCGAGGTTGCGGGCGCGAGCTCCGTCTGAGCTGAAGCCAGTTGCACTGCATGAAAGGTGACATTGAAAGGCCGGGGCCCCAATGAGCGCGGAACAGGAAAAGAGCGTTGGCACGCCAGCTGCTGGCCAAGGAGGAAAGACGCCGCCAAAAAAGCGGGACCAATACACAAAATCGTTCCACACAAAGCTGACAGCTCGGTTGTGAGATAGATTTAACTCAGAGAATGCTGGCCAACATAAACGGCTAACCACTGTGAACAAAGCTGCACACGTGCCACTTTGCCCTTGATTCACTGCGCCAATAAAATTTTGGAGTTGCGAAATGCTGACGATACCTGTGAAGGCGAGGGCTGCCAATCCAAGGAAGCACAAGCTCGCCGGCCGAGGTGGGCGAAGGCCGCCCATAGCAGTGAGCCGGCCGTGCAAGGATTCCAAGCGTCTATCGAAAGCTTTGGTACATGAAAAGATATTTCTTTCAGAAGATCGTCCGAAAGTGACTTGGTACCCCCCGAACGTGGTCGATTATCGTTTCCTAACCATCTGACACAGCTTTATCCACCTAAACCTTGGCTTCCAGATCAACGCATCATGTGCGCAATCTTTGGATACACGTCGATGATTTTGGGGTTTGTGTACGCAAATGTACGGTGACGAAGGACGAGACGTACTTACGTGGTAAAGTCCGACCATAAACCACAGCGTGACGCATTTAAACAAATCTCGAGAATATATAACCAGTCGGAGGCTCGTGCTGATCATGTTGGCATAATGTCGTTCAGTCCGTTAGTTTTGCGTAAGGTGAAATATATAAACACCCGTAACCCCGATGTTCAGTAAAATGTTTTGCAAATATTTTGTACTCCACTGCTCATTTCTTGGAATTTCATCCGAACAAGCATCTCTGCCGTGAGGCGTCCCGAGTAACGGCAATGTCACTGGTCAGTGCGGAGCAACAACAATATTTCTTGCTATAAAATTCTTTGTTTTGCTGAGGTATTTTGTAGCGATGAAATGTCGGGGGCTCTGACGTACTTCGAATCCACACTGCAATGGAACTTGCGTATGCAAGACTATAACTTGTTAAGTTCACACGGAATGCATAAACCATATTTCATCCAGCAGACGGAATCGGTATCATCTTCGGGAGGAAGTTCTCGATATGACGACGCATACTTGGCAGGTCGCATCGAAATCGTATGCAGTAGTACTCTTTTTACCATACCTTTTCAGATTTCGTGAAGTGATAATGCATTCGAAAGGTAATGGCCTGCGTACGGGCCTTGGCTTTCTTGCGGAACAAAGCATGCATTATTCGCTGCCCTCACAATTGTTTAGCGCGTCCTTTAGGAATATCAAAATTTATGTGTGCCATCTGATATTTAATTTAGATGAATTATTCTCCAACCCTGACGTCGCGCGGTCGCGCCGCCGGCTGGACCGAAGACCCTTGAAGATCTTTTATTACCCTTCAATATATTTAAACTGTATTACTTTATTAAGAACAATGGTCTTTTTTGGCTCGCGTTCGCTGTGCAGAAGTACGGATAAGACTGCAGTCGTCTGCAGTCCAGTGCAGTCAACGGTGTGAGCGCAGTAGAGTTTAGATGCGAACCACCAACGTTGACTAAATCTACACGTCTCAGCTCGGACTCATAACCTAGCAACCTGATGTGTTGCTGCGTGGCCCCTTTGAAAGCGAACGACCGGGACGTCCTCGACAAACTAACTGCAGCATGACTTGATATGCTATAGTCTGCATACTAATTTAATTTCACTGTGAAAGTCATCAAGTATGCTTTTTATGTGTCTGTGAGTCTGACATTGGACGCCCGCCTTTTCGTCGGCCAGCCGTACTTTTTAACTACTCGTCTGGGAAATCCCACGTCCTGTTATACCGAACGAACTGGATGTAGTATTTTTATGTGTGCATGCCTGTGATGCATCGCCACATGAAAAACCTTTACTCTCTCTGCGTCTCCCGACGCCTTCATGTTCGATGGACGGCTGGGCATCACAGTCCACGCCACATAACAGCACTGCAATGTGCAGGCTGTCGAGAGGACGTTTGTGTCTCGTTGATGCCTGATGCAGCTGTGTGCCCTGGCGACCGTTTGTCGCGACCGTCTGTTTATCTTGTCGTGTCGCGCGATGTGAGAACGGCAATGCTGGCTGCTGGCCAGGCAGATTCCCAGAGCCCCATTCCTCGCACAGACCCGCCAGGGAAGGTCCCCATGCGGTCGCGATCCCCGTGGCTGCTCCAATCGTGGCTCGTGGCTGCTCCAATCGCTTCAAGGGTACTGACAGATGTTTCGATGGGAAGGGCGCGCGCCGACAAGGGCAATCGAAGCCACCCAGCCGATCCGAGGGAAGTGGCCGCGCGGATCCCCGGAATAAAACGGCAGCTGGCAACAGCCCAACACCCGGGTCAAACCCCCCTCCACTGCCTGCAAGCCGAGACTGTAACTGCACCTCTGCACGAGTAACGCCACCCCAAGTACCCCTCGACAACGACCACCGAGGGGTCGGACTCTCGGACACCGTCGCCGGACTGGCGTCTCACCGCGGATGCAGTCCCGTGCCCTGCGCGAGCTGCGCCTTACCCTGTATCGCTGAGCACCATGCTTCAGGCGTTCAGAGTCCCCATCGCCCTGCGGGCGCGGGTTGGCCCCAGCGTGTGCAGGTCGGCCCCAACATGGGACCCCCACACACACTGCCACACACACACGCCGCCGTCACTTCTTCGGCACAGACAGGTTGTGTGACAGTGCAAGGCCGGCCGTCCGCCTCAACGTGCTGCAAACCAGACAATGGCCATCACCCTAATCGAGGGAAACAAGCGGGGGGAGAAACCCATGTGTAAACCTACCGCACACCTCCCAAGCAGGGCCATGCTGTGGTAGTGTTGCCCCGCTGTGCGCCTCTGCTTGCTCCGGTGTCTGTCTGGGTGGGGTCGTGGCCCGATGTGTTTTTGTTCGCGGCGGTGAGGTGTGGAGGTGTCTTGCCGCCTTGTCGGTGGGGCCTGCTGGGGCTTGCCCTGGTCTACACCGTTGGTCCCTTTGGGGTCCGCTGTGACGTTCATTCATTCATTCATGCTGTGGGGAACATGACCCTCCATCTGCTTCCAAACGGTCCATCCCATGGAAGCGCAGCACGGCCGGCGCTGCTCTCCCATTGGATCTGGAGCCCACTGAAATATTTGGGCGGGGCCCCAGCGCGAAGCGCGTTCGGGGGGCCCCGCCCCCTAGGATTGCCCATGTCCGTGTGTGTGTGTGTGTGTGTGTGTGTGTGTGTGCGCCGTGCGTGGGTAACGGCAAAACGTTCATTATCCGCTAAACTAATTCGCAATATTTGTCATATTAATTGTCCTCTATTGCAAGGTATCCTTGGTTTGGCTGAAAAAAATTCTTTGCGCACAAACGGTCAAAGCAAAGCTCCGCGGTCTCCATGGACCCGGGTCAACGTCAAACCAACTCCTCTCGCGCTGCTATTTGTTTCAACAGGTGCCGCATGATGAATACTTGGATTAAGAATGGGCAGCGCGTGCTAAATTGAACGTCCATAGTGTTCTGATGTTTGAACATCAAGATGCCACCAACATCAAGATTTGCCTTTCTGTCTTGCCAGATGAATACAATTCAACAATATGTATTGAATCAAAGTTTCAAAATGCAAAGGGATAGCATACCGAGTACCAACAAGTTCTCCAGTTCCGATGGCCGAAGTCCGGGTCTCACCGCAGCTTTTTCGCACCCTGGTTTTGCCTTATATTTGCTATGTAACTATTGATGGCAAACTTTAGAGGTTCACGTCTGCTGCGGGCGTGCAACTGAAGGGCTGCATGCTTGCCGACGGACCAAACAACTACAGCTTCACGGAAAAACAAGAATGCTTCAAGCTTGCTTTTTGATATCTGCTTGACAGACGGATGTGGTAGTGCAGAGGCGTCTAGCGTTACGATAATAATGCAGATGCGATGAGGCGGCGCGTAGGTTTCGGGGCTACCCTACCTGCTTTACCTTGCTCAATCTATGCACGCCGATCCACCTTCAACATCAACAACACCCTCAATGGCACCCTTTCACTCTCTCACACTCTTGCGCGGTAACAGAGTTTCCGTTGTAAAGCAAGCGGCCTGTACGGATTGTAGGGGGCCCCGCCCTTTTTCCGGCTTCAAGGAAGCCGACCCCCTACTTGTCCGTCTTGTACGCACCACCACAACCACACACGTACACGGATGGTTTGGGTCGGACGGGCTCCTCACTAAACACACGCATGCGGGTTTCTCGCAACACACCCGTATCCCACGAGCGCCTTACGAGCTATCTGGGCCCGTTGGAACACCCGGTCGGGATTCGGGTCCACCTCGTAACGGTTACTCATTCCACGTATCCTTATATGTACGAATGTACTCCACCTCCGGGACACCGTTTCGCCGCTGTAGTTCGCTGCAATCCGTTGCAGTCCGTTGCAATCCGTACAGTCCGTTCGTTGCAGTCCGTTGCAACCCGACATGTCTGTGCACCCGATTCCAACATTCCGCATGTGCGCCTTGGCGATGGCGCCTCGGCCCCCGCCCTTTCCCCCCAGCCCACACACACACGCACGCGCGCCGTGAAACCCTAGTTTCCTCACGAGCGCACAATCTGTACGAATATATGTGACACGTTATCTACTTGTACGACTCGAAAACCGGGAATCCTTCGGCCTCTTTACACCGTGAACCGTGTATGGCCAGCCGTGCCTGCTTACACAGCAGGGCGCGCATGCATCTCTGCAAATTCGGGGTATGGATCAGACTACGGCCGACTCAGCGGGTCATCGGTGCAAAATGGACCCCAACAATGGCTACAACACCCGCGATGGCGGGCGATATTCGCAGCCGGCAGCAATGCACCGACGGCCACCGACTACTCGCTTGTTGACATGCTCAAGGAAAAGGTGCGCCACGGTGGCGCGGATCTGTTTTTCCAGTGTGCGGTGAGGAGGCTACGGGTATCATCGATGACCCACGGCGCCACGGGTTTCATTGTAACATCGTTCACAAAGAAACGGACCAGCCTTGCGTGTTCGTGTGCATGGAAACATCCCCCGCGCAAATATAGAAATATATGTGTGTATGTGCGTATTCGGATATGTGAATACTCTGCAGGCTTGGTTTTGTGTGGAAACCCATTGCCGTGCTCGCTGTGCTCCATACGGGGGCCCAACAGCTGGCAGGTCGCCGCCCCTCTCGTCGTCGTACGCCCTCCTTCCTCGTCGTCGTACGCCCTCATTCCTCGTCGTCGTACGCCCTCATTCCTCCCGTCCAGCGCCCGCAGCGTGCCGAGCACCAGTTCCCCACCGGGTCCTTCCGCCGCCCTTCCCATGCCGCCGTACACCACCCCACGGGCCGACCTGGTCTTCCCGCCATCGTGGAGGGCTCTCGAAAGGAAGGAGGCGGAGTCTGCGGCCGGCCGCCAGCATCCCGGCCCATTACCTCCCAAGACCTCATCCGCGCACGACCAACACTGAGCAACCAGTGCGGGCGGGGGCTGGGGCCCAACACCTCCGTCAGTCAGCACTGGACTATCCCTATTGTATACTCACTACTGCCAAACACCTCTCAGTCAGTCACCACTGGAATACTCCTGTTGTTCACTCATTCCTGCTCCGCCCGCCCCCATAGGGTCCCACCACCTCTAGGCCCCATAGGGTCCCACCACCTATCTGCCCGGCCAGTTGGTCGAGCAGTGCGGCTCGTAGTACGCCTCCGGCGTCCCCGGCTCCTCGCCGTACACCAGGCTGATGATGGTGAAGCCGTCCGGCGGGCAGAAGTGGCCCACGTGCACGGCAGATTTGGTGAAGACGTAGAACTGCCAGTCCACGAGCGCGTCCCGCAGGTGGTCCTGCAGCCGGGCGGCCACGGCGGCGGACGCGAAAGCGCCGCAGACGCGCAGCATGGGGAACACGGGCGGGTCGGCCTCAGCCGCGTAGGCCCCCTCGCAGGTGTCCAGAGTGAAGCGCCGGAGCACGGGCGCCCGGCCGGAGCGTGCCGCGTCGGTCAGGTTGCGCGCCATCACGGCGGCGACCTTGCGGCAGCTGACGGGCGCCTCGAAGGTGAAGGTGGGATTGCCGGTGGCAGTGCGGGTGGGGATGAGGATGATTTCGCCGCAGACCTCGTAGCCGCCGCTGCCATCGCCAGGGGGGGTGGCGGGGGACGGTGGCAGCCGCGACGGCGAGGGGGCCGGGGGCCGCGGTGGCGGCGACGGGCGCCGTCGGTGGGGCGGTGGCGGTGGGGCCAGTGAAGAAGGTGATGGGGTTGATCGCGGTGGCGGTTGGGGAGGAGGGCTGAGGCGCTGAATGGCTGCTGCGGCGAGCAAGGCTCTGCGGCCGCCGTGATGGCCGCCGGCGCGGTCCAACCGAGCCCTGAAAGCATGTATGAGTCACGGAATGCGGTATAGAATCACAAACTCATAAAATCGCATGTGTAAACCAATTAGCATACATATGATTTAAACGCAAGGCCGTTCAGGCCTCTAATTGGGATTTATGCGGCTAAGGCGGCTGGGTCGCCCGGCCCCTGACTTGATGTGCCTCGTTGGGGGGGGGGTGCTGCCCCTGTCCGCCGCTGCTTGCTAGCCATTCGCTATGCTTGTCTATGTTTCCGTTCTGTCCTTTGCCTACTGCGGCGGCTGGGTGCTGGTGGTTCTTGGCTGTTGTTTATTTGGCATGACTCCCTGCGTACTGCACCGCGTGCGCCTGGGGTAGGAACAACAGTCCGTCTGCGCCTGTACGGTGAGCGGAGCAGCTTAACTGCTGGGCCCCTGGTTCCTAAGGCGGCTGTCTAAGCATGGCTGCAATATGGGGTTACGTTGGCGTGATGCGGCGCGATCCAGATCGTCAGACGGTTGTCTGTGAAGGAGGCCCAGCTTAGCTGCCCAATAAGGGCTTTCAACCGAGCGTCACCAATCACAGGCGACAGCTATATAGTTCGCGACGTACCCTTCGGAGAGAGGTATGCTGGAAGAGTCGTCAAAAACAAAGAAAGGTCCTGGATTGGCCGCGAGGGATGAAGCTGCGGATGCAAAGGTTATTGATGCAAGCGTGCACCGGGCAAGTAACTTTCATCGTGACATGCATGTACACGCAAACGCACAATCGTTCATTTAGCTGTCTAAACGTGCTAAGTAATGCACGCCTTCGGTGGGGTTCGACTCACGCATGCATACCTGGCAACATCAAAAACAAAACCATCGATGACAACATGGCCCTTAACGAATTGCTCAAGCAGAAGCCATTCATTTTCTCTTCGGATGTTTTCAAAAACTGAGTAAGCTTGCGACCACCCGATTGTATTCGACGTAGTGATGCAAAGAGTGAATTCTGATGTGCCAAAGGGGTGTCCCCTTACATTGAATTGTAAAAACGTTTCATTACACAGCTCTTGCTAGCGGATTGCCGTGACGGGTCACCGTCCCTTATTTGTTATTTCCGGTTGTCAAGCGCTCCGAAGACATTCTCTTATGGACAGCGAGGAATAAGTAATCATTGTAAATATTGCAGCTTGCATATCTTATTATTATCAAACGGCTGCTTTGCTTAGAATGTATTCTGAACATTGACGAGCAAAGCCACGCTGTACGGAGTTGGTTGGCAAGGTTGAAAGCACCCACAGGTTATAATCGCAATTAAGCTGTGTGTATTATATTATTTGCATCAGATTGTGTTGAAGAGGGTCTTGGCATTCGTCTTCTACCATCAATCGATATCGGATGAAACTCCCTAGCCCCTAGCACTGCAGGATAAATTACAGCCTGATAACAATTCCTGCAGTATTTACGATGCTAAAACTACAGACCAAAGCGTCAATTCTGAAACCGTTCAGTTACATGTAATGAGTTTCAGGTGAGCATATCGGCCTCAACGCAACGATGTCCTAAAACTGAACTCATTACAATTTTGGATTCTAGCTATTAAATCTACTAGACAGAATCGACTTCTTAGTCTGGCCCACCAAAATAATTCTGACCTAATTAGGTCGCGACACGAGCAACCGATCGATAACCGACACACGCAAACGCTTGTCGTCTGCGCGGTGATGGTTAGCGGACGTGCGGAATGCTCTTAAGCCGCACCTACAAGACATGGTCCATTCCATACGCAGCCATGGCTCAGGCCCTGTGGCTATTCGGCGATGGCCGGAACATCACCGGGTACGACACATACGACACAACTAGAGTTCGTGCAATCCAAGCGCCCTTACGATTTCTAATAGGATGGCTATTTCCGAAATTACGGTTACCTGGGCCTTGCGCTCTCGCTAAAACGGGCATGAAGAGCGCGCAGGGGCACTGCCGCAACACCGGTCCAGGCCCGTACCCGCCTTCACAGGCTCACAGCCTCACGCAATGCAGCGCAATCTCTTGATCAAAACAACATCATCATTGGTGATGTTACTGTGGACGATCCCGTCATCGGCAACAACCGCAGCCGCCTCATCAAACACCGCAAAAACGGAACCGTGGCGCACCGGACATCATGTCCGGCCGTCTAATCAATGCTACGAGAAATCAATCAACGGAAAAATAAATATACGCGCGTCCTGTCCAATCAGGGACGCGAAGCGAAAAGGACGCAGCTGCCGCTGTTATCGCAACCTGCGAGGCCCCAGCCACACCAGCCTCCAAACCGCCTGCACAGCTTGGCTACGACAGCTGGATTACTGGCAGAGGGTCATCCTGTACCGCACCCTGATGTTGATAGGTAAATACTAATTAGTTACTAATGAGGACGCGTATCCCGGGTCGCTTTGGGTGACGACTGACTGGCATACCGTCCAGTGCGTCAAGAGTCCCCAGATTCCCCACCTCATGATGACCACCTGCTACATGGCATGACCCAACGCGCATCCTCCATGAGCCATCGAAACAAAGCGGCGAACAGGTCGAGACCACGGCTCCCCCACACACGCCATGTCGCCATCCTCGGCTCAGTTATCCTTTACACATGCCATCCTGCAACGCAACCGCCACACTGCTGCGAGGGGCCGCTAGGGCAGCGCTCGTGTTGGGAGGCAGGGAAGCTGACGCCCATCTCCAGCGCAGTAGTGGCAGTGCGCAAATGCCGCGGCCCTCTTCACCTAACACGCATGGCGACGCGTGACGGCAACCCGCGGCGGCGTGATGCTCGAGGCCGCCGCGGCATATCCCCAGAGCTCCCCAGCACGCACTCGCCAGAGGATCCCCCGGGGGCCACAACCTTACTTCCCACGGCGGTGACCAGCACATGCTTCCCACGGCGGTGGCCAGTACATGGCAAAAGCCTGGACGGGTCCGGTCTGAGGCCCGTATATTGTCGCACTGAAGCTGTAGGAACTCATCGCAGGCAGCTCACTTGGATGTAAGCAGCAGGGGCGTCATCGCTGTCGTCCCCCCACACCATGGCCGCGATGTCGTAGCGCCTCGGCGGGCAAAGATACTTCGGCGCGTCGCCGTCGGGCACTGCCAGGCCCATGACCAGATAGCGCCAGTGCGCCAGAATCAGCTCCAGATGGTCCTGGATCTTGGCCGCCTCAGCCACGGAGGTGAAGGAGCCGCAAACCGATATCGCGGGCACCACTGCCGGTTTGGCGGCGGGGTTGTAGGCCGAGCTGCAGCTGTCCAGCGCGAAAGGCGCAGCCAGCTGGGCGCCCGCCTTCTGCGCGGCAGCGGTCAGGTTCTGTGCCATCCAGGCAGCCAGCCTGTCGCAGCTGACCTGCTTGCCGAAGGTGTAGGTCAGGGCGCCCGACTTGTCCAGGGGGGAAACAAGGGTGATGGCACCGCAGACCTGGCTGGGTGCACCCGCAACCGCGGCGTCGGTGGACCTGCCCACGAAGGACGAGGCTGGAGAGAGGGTTGCCGGTTGGGGGGGCGAGCGGGGGCGCGGTGACGGCGGCGACCGTGGCGGCGGACGGCGGGTCGGCTTGGCGGCGGGAGACGGGCGCGGCGATGCGGCGCGGCGTTGGGCGGCGGCGGCGGACTCCGCCAGAGACCTCGACCGGAGGTGCGACCCCAGCAGCAGGCCGCGGACGGCTGGGGACCCCGCCCGGCTGCCCTCGTTGCTCAACAACTCGGCGGTGGTGAGCCTGCATTACGAATCACGGGGCGGCCAAGTTGCCGGATTATCAGCCCGCCTTTTTGGCGTTGGGTATGAGCCGTTTTGCGGTCTTCGCTGAACGAGGGTGCGGCCAGGCCGGCAGGCGCCATGTTTGATAGGGGCAGACATACATGCCGCGGAGTGGGCCTGACGACCACCAGTAATGCCTTCGGTTCTGCCTGTGATGCAACTACGGCACCCCTCTGCAGCGGCAGCATGTCCGGTGGAGCATGTCCGGTGGAGCATGCCCGGTGCGTCACGGGGCCGCGGATCCGGTAATGCAGTGTGTGGTGAGGCGGATGAGGTTGTCACCGATGACCCGCGCGCGGGGTCCACTTGTCTGGGTCCACTGTCACATCATTAATTACCAACTACGTATGCGGGCGAGTCCTTTCCCAGTTAATGCACGACACCAAATAACACACCACGCTTCGGTCGAAGTCCTCGTCAGCGCTGGCCCTGCCTTGTACTGCCCACCTGTCAGATAGCTCGGATCCGACCCAGAGCGGCGTGCGTACCGCTGAGACGCATCCAAAGTCCACCAGAATGAGGACTGCGGCAACAATTAATGTTACCATGAACATATTGTTTGCTCAGCGAGTATTGAGAATGAGCGCGTCACCCGCAGGTGCGTCGTTCTAACGGTTTCCTGACATTCTGGTATGTGGGTAAGGTGGACGGCCATCGCGCCATCCCACTAGTAAGGCACAGCCGCTAATTGGATAATACAGGCACCTTCAAAATATATAATGCGGAGCTTTTCAGTTGAATGATTTTATTTATGCGTGATTGAAGCCTGCCTTTGGTACTCCCCGACGCACCTGTTACTACGCACATCACAACATATAAAACTCTTGATGGCGTCACCATTTGTACGTCGTTATTTGTGCCTATTACACAATCGGGGGCTGGGTAGGGTATAATATGGCGATAGAGTCGTTGTGAGTCGTTGTGCGGTATGGTCAAACACGTTTAAATGGTCACAATATACTCAACGTATGAATAAGAGTGAAAATTAATTTAATTTATAGTTATTTAAAGTGCGCAGATGACTTTATATGTCCACGCCGACGGGCTTTAACGGGCAAGCGGTAAGGGACAGTAGCAGCTTGCCCGGTTCACCACTACAGGTAGTGCCTGATCTGCACGCTTTACATTAGAACAGGACTTGGTCCCGCGGCTGGCAACTGCTTGTGCATCATGGATTGGAGCCGGCGGGATTGGCGGGCGAAAATCAGGCGAGAAGTAAGGGGAATGGTCTCCGCATCTTCGCTGCACCCTCCCTCTTCCGTGGGACCTTTCTGGGACCAGGTATACCAAGCAAGATGCTGGCGTGTTGTATACAAGAGTAAAAGCTGTCTGCGCCGTGTTGCGTGGCTGGCCCCGCCTGGCGGTGGCATCCGTCGCATCCAGCCGTGATTGGCAGGGGAGGACAGGGCTATGGCTACCCTGAAAACCGAAGCCGAGCGGCTTTTCCTTCAGAATCAACAAGATCTTCAACCTTGTAGGGCTATAGCTGTTGTGAATGAGTTACAGCGGACCCCAAAGGGATCACCGGTGTATACCAGGGCAAGCCCCAGCAGGCCCCACCGCCAAGGCGGCCGCTGTTGTGTCCGTCCATAGAGTCACCTTGTTCGTTCAACTACAGCCTGCATGGGGCTCCCGATGACTAATCCTGACTAAACCTTCGGCAGCGGATTAACCCCCAACCGACAGAGGCAGACACGCAGGGCCTTCAGAAAAGGGGCTCTGGGGCAGATGCAGCCTTTCAGCCTTTTCCAACAAAACTTGCGCTACTGACCGCATTACCGAACGACTGCTGAATGAATGACCGTTACAGCGGACCCCAAAAGGGATCTAATTACTATCAGATGCTGCAGCCGACGCAGTAGTCGGCGCAATGTTGCTTGACCCCACAGGCGCGCTTGGGACCCCACTGGCTGGGCCCGCCAGCGAAATGAGACCGCAGCGCACCGGTACCGATTGAAGTAAGCCCATACCTTGCTTCGGGGAAGGGCGGGTACCATGGTAGGTGTGTTTCACTTCCGGCGAACCGGACGCAGCTGAAAACGAATGCGTCGCCGGAGGCGTCTCACACGTGCGTGGTTAGGCCTGCGCGCGCAGTGCTTTGGACCGGCGGCGAGGAGGCGGCGGCCTTTCGGGCGATATCGGCCGGCCAGAAACTGAGCAGCGGGAGGTCGAACGCGATGCTCGCGATCAGGGTGCTGAGAGACGCTTACTGAAGGCAAGGGCAGCCGCGACTTGGTGATTGTGTGTGTGTGTGTGTGTGTGTGTGTGTGTGTGTGTGTGTGTGTGTGTGTGTGTGTGTGTGTGTGTGTGTGTGTGTGTGTGTGTGTGTGTGTGTGTGTGTGTGTGTGTGTGTGTGTGTGTGTGTGTGTGTGTGTGTGTGTGTGTGTGTGTGTGTGTGTGTGTGTGTGTGTGTGTGTGTGTGTGTGTGTGTGTGTGTGTGTGTGTGTGTGTGTGTGTGTGTGTGTGTGTGTGTGTGTGTGTGTGTGTGTGTGTGTGTGTGTGTGTGTGTTACATGGTTGGGGGTGCGTAACCCCATACCTGCACATACCCATACGAGCCGGAGGCCCAAGGGCAAACAAAACGCCCGAAAGCACTGGTTTGCAATACCGCATTAACAGGAGTCGACGAGACTAGCGCCCAAAGGGCACAATAGAATTACGGTGAGCCCACATGCGCTCCAACATCTTTGCCAAACGAGCCGGATCACAGGCCATCGCCTCCCTCATAGTGTTAGGGCGGTGAAACCCTTCCTCAGCGCGTATTGCATCATGCATAAGCCGGGCAGTCGAGTTGAACATGCTTCGCATCTTCAATCTGGTCTTCAGAGCGGCAGCAACGGCAGACCCGTTGTCCTCTAGGGACATGGTGCCTACCCCTCCGCGCCCTGTTAGACTCAAGTGCCCAACAACAAAGCCTGAATTGCATTAGCTTCCGGTGCGCAGAACGGGGCATAAAAATTGTAGCGTGCGGTTGCCACATAACGGCCGCCGCACCCATAAACGACAGGCCCATCCAATGCTTGTACTTCGACATATGGATCCCCGGCTGCTTCCCATCTGATGGGTAATTGTCTGGCTCGACATCGAGGCGCACATGTTCCCAACTGCTCATTAGTCGTTCCCTCATCGCCGTCACAATCTGAGCCTCGGGAAGAGGTTTGGACAGCAACCACTCAACTCGCTGTTCAACACCTTCTGCATCGTGAGGTAGCCCGCTCCAAGTACCACACTCTAAGTACGACATTAAACGCAAGAACGAGGTCAGCCAACCGCCCCGTTCAGGGTCGGTGAGTGCATCGATAACCTCCTGATACAGGACTGCGTGTGCGACCGTGCCCTTCTGCGTCTGCAGGCGGTTCCAAAAGCGAACCACTTGCTTCACCAAATAGTAATGCAGGGGAAGCTCGGCCAATCCTGCGAAAAGAAGGCGGTGGGCTGGGCGAGCAGCCCCCACAATTTGTCGCATGAACGCAATCTGCAGCTGGACTGCATCATCGTGTAGGCACGCTTCAAAAAGTCCTTCTGCCAGGTTGTTCGCATCGCGTCGTCTCCCCACCCTGTTCAAAACCTCTGTCAACGCATAAGGGCCCCAAGCAAGCCTGACAACCATACAGCAAAATCGCTCGAACTTGAGTGGCAAAACACCTCATTCGCACGTCAGGGGCGAAAAGCTTCAGCTTATCCAATTTGGAGCTCAAAGAGAACATAGCGGCCTGGCCCGTATCGTTCAACTGCTGTCGACAGGCCGCGAGGGCCCATACACCAGGCCGAGATAACGCGCGCTGTCCTTGGCTGGTACTGCTTGCCCGGAAAGCCGTAGCTGCTCGCAGGCTGAACTAACCTCTGTACGCCGGGACTCATCGCATGCAAAAACTAAACGCTCACATTTCGCTACGTTAGGCCGCAGGTGATTGCGACTTGGCGTTTGCGCAACATGTTGGCTATGCTGTAACGTTCATTTATTCATTCATGGTGGCTATGCGTGGCGACCGGCCGTCGCCGTGGGCTGCATGTATCTGTACGCCTGCTGGTGGCACGGCTGGGTTGCGCACCGCAACGAACGCGCCAGACGGTGTTCCTGTACCTTACCGTACTGTACCGCACCGTATCGTACGGTACCGTACAGTACCGTACCGTATCATGCTCGCCGGGCCTGCCTGGCGGGTCCATTAGTCTCTGGCCGATCCACACTGCTTCCGGCGTGCTCCTTTCACGTCATATGCTTGCTTACCGCGGTTGGGTCTGCTCGCCGCCGTACAGCGGCCCGTCGGCAGGCCTCGATTCCCATGCCCGTTCGACCGCCCCGTTTTCCACCTCTCTCAGTTCGTTGCAGCCCGGCACAGGGGTAGCCGAGCCGCCGTCCCGTGCCATCCTCGGGGCCAGTTCATGGCCCCTGTGCCCCGTGTGGCTCTGCTGTCCTCATCCTGTCATCATCCAGTCTGGAGCCTAGTACTGTACCTACTACAGGGCAGGGTTTGGAGTGCCTTACCCTACTTCCTCTCTGCGTACATAGGTCTATCGTTCCACGCCCGCCCACGGATCGATGTCCGGAATGCGCCCCCCTCGCTATCACTGCTGCCATCTTGGTGCACCTTGAATCGCTGCTGGCATGGGTTTGCTCCCAGATTGCGCGTTCACAGCCATTCCGCCCCGACTGCCCGCGGCGGCGCCAAGCCGATACCCATGTCCGAGCAGCTGAGGGGTGTGAGCCGACCAGATTAGATTGTATACATTACAGCACTGGCCCGTACATATAGATGCCGGATGCCGGCCCGCTCGCACATTACAGAGCCGACGGAAATGGTGAGTCTGTTTTACAAGACTGCCATGAATGAATAAATCAATAGAAGAGAACACAGCGGACCCCAGAAGGGGATGTTCTCAGGCCATTCGACCCCGGCTGCTGCACTTTTAACGGCGCGCATCCCTCTCCGCGGCCGCCCTCCGGTCAGAGGACAGCTATGGGGGCCAGATCAGGGAACCATCCTGACTCGCGGTGTGAGAGTCTCGGCCACACCGACCACCATCCACATACCGTAGCCCGGCCGGCCTGCACAACGGATGCGAAGCACAGACGGAGCGACAGCAGGGGCCGAGCACTGGCAGCGCCGGATGGAGGGGCCCGCCCCCGGCACGACGGACCGGCGGGGGGGGGGGCCGCGACTGGCTGGACACACGCACGCCGCAGCCAGCACCTGACTTCCACAACGCCATCCAGGCTCGCTTCGACCATTGCGATGTGTAGTGACCACTACACATCGATCGCATAGCTGGCTCGCGCTCGTGCGATCCACAGTCTCTGTCTGGAATTTTCCTTAACCGCCCCCAACGAACAACCAACCACCGGATTGCCGTATAAGCTACGGGAGCCCTCAACATGACAACAGCAAGCTACTTCCCTCCTTCGTGATAGGATGGACGGGATCATCAGCCTCCGCTTTATGATCAGATCGAGCCACCCGGAAAGTCCCACCATTTGATCCAGCAGCCAAATCCGTTCTCGTACCCTTCCGTACAGTTGCATGTATACGTGGACTGCTTCCACGCACAACGGCAGTTTATTCGCAGGAAACTGCCTACCTCTATCCTCGTTCCTCGTCTAAAGAAGTCATATCCTATCTGCCCCGCTTGACCAGCGAGGAACGCCGCCCCTTGTGTTGAATGGCTGGGCCCGGCTCCACCAGGTCCGCACCTTGGCCCACGCTCTCTAAGAGTCTAGACAGCCAGCTTGCCGTGTGTGTGCTGGCCGACCGAACGCGTTTGTTGTCGGCAGACGACTGGTGCGGCTATGGGCGGAAGACTAGTGCCCCTACGCGGATGGGCTAGTTGAACAACCCCTAACAACCCCGGCCCTGTGCGGCGCGGCGAGCACAATGGGGGCAACGCTAACGATAAAACTAAATCACATCTGCGCCATACCAACCTGCCTGACTTGCCGCCGCAACTTCTACGACTACTTCCACCCAATTAATCGAATGGGAAGCCCCGCACCAAAGACCTGCACTGGTGATGAATTTCGCCGCCTGGGCGGATGCATTGCTTACCCAGCTCTATCTAGCGCCTAGGAACCCGCCCCGCTAGAAACGTCCCGGCATGGCCACCTGCGTGATGCCTCTCGGTTCCGCCGCGAGCAATACCGACGACCGCGCGCCGAGCGCACGGCGTGCGTAGCACGAGAGAGGGTTACGAGGGTTACGAGGCCCGAGGCCCCAGTTCTGGTTCGTTATCTCATTTCATCTCATCACAGCAAGCGGGGGGGAGGGGGCCCACGGCCATGATCTCGCGACCGAGACCTCTCCACATGTGCTGCCCACGTGTCTCACAACTCGCCGCGCACGGTGTTGCTCCCCGCAGTGTCAACCGCTTCGCGCTCCATCCAACCCAAACCCTGCGGATGGACCCATACAGGCCTGCAGGCGCATGCCCTTCAGGCTCCGACCCGCAGCTGGCTCGGTCAGGTAGCAGTCTGACTGCTGGTGAACAGCGCTGACTCCTGACACGAGCACCGCTGCGGCGGGCTCCATTAGCACAGCGTCAAACGTGATTCTAACGTTGACCTGAGGTTGCCGGCTTCGTTTCACGAGCCTGCTTCGGATGCACTGGTTCAGTTGCACTGCATCTGGAGAAAGGAGACCGGCGAGCCCTCCTCGTCGCCCCAGACCCCGGCAACAATCTCGAAGCCCGCCGGGGGGCAGAAATACGCCCAGCTCGTGCTGTCATCGGGCACCGGCCGCCCCAGGACGAGGAACCGCCAGTGCGCCAGAATCAGCTCCAGATGGTCCTGGATCTTGGCCGCCTCAGCCACGGAGGTGAAGGAGCCGCAAACCGATATCGCGGGCACCACTGCCGGTTTGGCGGCGGGGTTGTAGGCCGAGCTGCAGCTGTCCAGCGCGAAAGGCGCAGCCAGCTGGGCGCCCGCCTTCTGCGCGGCAGCGGTCAGGTTCTGTGCCATCCAGGCAGCCAGCCTGTCGCAGCTGACCTGCTTGCCGAAGGTGTAGGTCAGGGCGCCCGACTTGTCCAGGGGGGAAACGAGGGTGATGGCACCGCAGACCTGGCTGGGCGCACCCGCAACCGCGGCGTCGGTGGACCTGCCCACGAAGGACGAGGCCGGAGAGAGGGTCGCCGGTTGGGGGGGCGAGCGGGGGCGCGGTGACGGCGGCGACCGTGGCGGCGGACGGCGGGTCGGCTTGGCGGCGGGAGACGGGCGCGGTGATGCGGCGCGGCGTTGGGCGGCGGCGGCGGACTCCGCCAGAGACCTCGACCGGAGGTGCGACCCCAGCAGCAGGCCGCGGACGGCGGCGGCCGCGTCCTTTGTCACAAGCCTGCAGCGACAAGAACAGGCAGGGTTCATAATCAATAAACCCCTGGGAGCGCAAAGGCGGGGACAGGTTGCTACGCGCGGAGAAGCCGGTCAGTGACATGTTAGCCCGCTCCTGAAAGTTCAAGCCCGGAGCTTGCCTCGCGGGATTCAGCAGTCAGCAGCAGTCAGCAAAGGAAAGAGGCTGCGGAGAGCACAAGGCCGGCTGCGGTCAAGTAAGGGACGGCTCACCGCGCAGAGGGGTCATCGGGGGAAGCATCCGCCTGCGCCGCCCCAGCCACGCCAGCCGCACCGCCCCGAAGCGCTGCGCGCGAGGCTGACCCGCATTGGATGCCCGAGAGGAGAGCAACTGCGGATTACAACCGCACATAAATGCGGCTCAGCGTTAGGTAGCGGCGCAGGGGTCCATGCAAAGGTGCTTACCACTTGAGGGAGGCGTACGACAGCATGTTGAGCATGGCTTGAAGACAGATGTTGCTTGAATTATGGAAGGCGCATTATGCAAACCCATGCATGGCTTATGGCGCTTGGACCGTACCTGATAGGCAGCAGAGCACGAGCTTCCATAGTCCAGAAGAGAGCGCCATCCTTGCTCAATTCAGTAACGCCTCTGATAAGGAGTCTTCAAGCACTTGAGTGTAGTATGAAGGGTAAGAGGATGACTGTGCTTTGACAACGTCGGGGCGACTGCAAGCGACCTACGGCTTGGAGCGAATTTACTATTGATGCTAACAAGCGATGATCAGGATGCGATGATGTTACACAGCGTCGTCTGGATATGCTTAAATGTATGCCTCGTATTTAAATCTCTGGTTTGATGGAACGGGCAGTACGGAAGCCAGTAAGCGCCAGAGGTGCCAGTAGCATTTTCGACCTACGAGCCACCGGGACATTCAGCAATTTGCTAATCAGCCAATATTGATAATAGATTGGTGTATTTCGTAATAAACTACTTTGACATAATTAGAAACGACGGATAAGCGGGCGACTACTAAAATTGTCGTTTAAAGTGCCGCGAATGCGGTTCGTGGCCACGCGCTACATACGCATTGACATTACTAATATCCAACACAGCATACCGAAGGCATGGGGTGTTATGAACCTAAACAGTAATATCGTAGACGATCGGAATGTTCATCATGACTTCACGAGCTTCACGCTGTTGAATCGGTTAGATCGGCCCGCGCGCCGCGACGGCCTAGCTACCGTGAAGCCAGCACTCCAGTCCCCGAACACAGCTTGCATCACGTTTCAAAAGCGCGCTCCAAATGTGAGACCTGGAGGTGCCTGCCGGAAAAAAAACATCAGGGTCGTTGGTGAATTCAACCGGCTTCGCCAAGCCGTCTCTACACGTCTCAATGTACTGAATGCACCATTTCTAGACCGTTCTAGACCGATCTGGGCGTGTTTCCCAGATTGATGCGGCAGAATGCACCACGGATTATATAGCCAGCAACCCGAATCAAATGATGAACCGTTACGGATTTCCTTGTACGGGCAAGCAACTCAACGGTATTCGGCACCCGTCTGCACTGGCCAGGACAATGCCGTGGATGGCTGCCCGGTTCGTGCAATTCGTGCAATTCAGATTGACTGAATCAGACGTTGGGCGCTTGGGCCTCATCCGTTGCGCTCTCGTCTGCATGATCAATAGTTGATGCAGACTCGCTGCTATTTGTTGAATTTCAGCGGCGGTGCAGCACCCGGCGGCACTCAGTCCCACCTCACCAGCAACACGGCGAGGCGGCGCCCTGACAGCGCTGACAGTGGAGCTGCCCAGGGTCGGGTCGGGTCAGGTCGGGTCGGGTCGGGTCGGGTCGGGTCGGGTCGGGTCGGGTCGGGTCGGGTCGGGTCGGGTCGGTTGGAATGCACGCTTATTTGCTCGCACGCATCAATGCGTCATTCTGCATCGTCTTGGGTCGTCCTCGGCGGTGCTGGCTACGCGGCGCTTTGCTTGCAGGTACCTTGCGATGTACGCGAGGATCGCACGAGGATCGCACGAGGATCGTACGCACGCACAGCATTGTGGTGTGAGTCTGTGCGGCCAAAGGCAGCCGACCCGCACCAGCTGGTAGTCTGCCGCGCCAAAAGCGCGCCAACTTTACAGTGTTCCTCCGACATCGCATCCTTTCTTTTTTCGCATGGGTTGGGCAATGGGTTTATTGATATACGCATACGGGCAACATTTTTGGGCGCTACTCGGCCCCTGCATGTCACGCACTCCTGTTCTACCTGCCTAAGCAACACACCCATACACATACAAACAAAATCCATGTCGCACCCGAGCCGCACGTTGCTTTGCACTCGTTAGCTACCGCGAAAGTACGGCATGGTACGATACGGTGCGGTGGTCCTCTATGCGACCCACAAAAACTATTTGCCAGTTTACAGCTGTGCGTTACAGCGGACCCCGCGAAGCGTGGGATACATCATCGGTGCCTGCCTGCCAGGCACGAAGACCCAGCGGTTACGTGTTCCTGCTGCTGCTCAAGAGTTTTGTGTGTTCCTGGATTCGGGGCCAGGGTTTTGTTTGCTCCTGCTTCCTGGTGCTCTGGAGAGGAGGGCTGAGAAGTCGACTAGTCGAGGCCAGTCGGGGCCAGTCGTCAGGGGGCCCCAGTCACTTGGCAGACGGTCAGAGGGGGGTTCCCCGCTGGCGGAGTATGCGCCGTGCGGGCCGTGCCGTCACTTGCACATGGCGGCGGTGTAGCCTGCACCCACCTTGGCGCCGTGTGGGTGCGGCTGCAATGCAGCAGCGGACACGATGGATGGATCCCGCGTCGCGCTGTTCACGCAGTGCCCTACCGCCGACGCTCACATGCGGTGCGGGGTGCGCTGTCAGGGGCATGCGCCGGCAAGGGGGCTTGGATGACACCGGGCACCCAGAGGCGGACGGTGTGCCCTGCCGCCATACGGTGTGTCCCCGGCACTGCAAGGAATTGAGGGAAGGCAGCCAACCAAGGTGGCTGAAGCGAGCCAGCCGAAGCCCACGAAGCACTGGTGCTGCTGCAGCGGGGTCTGACGGGGGCGAGATGCGCACTCTCGGGATCTTCAGCGCGCACTCTCCCTAGTTTGAAACAGAAGCAGCCCACACACACCCAACCGAGCGAGTGGGGAATGCGGCCCCCAAACCCCGCCGCTGTCCGCGCAGAGGCGCAGGGGACGAGAGTGCTGCAGTTCGGGCTGGGTTAGCAGGTCTGGGCGTGGGACCCGGAGTCCCGCACTTGCTTGTAACCGTTACACGGTGGACCCGACCAGCTTCCAACACCCGCTTTCGAACTCCCTACATCGATGGGCGCGTCTCCGCGCTGCCGTACACTCCGACCACACACCACAAACCACAACGGGATCGGCGTGCATGGCAGCGACCGACTGAGCGCGCGCGCCAGCAACCTGCATCAGCTCGTATACAGTCAGATCAAGCGGGCACGCATCATAAAGAACGCGCCTGACGGCAGCGCTCTGCCGCGCCACAGCCGCGATATGCCTTCACAGCGGCACATGGCTTGCCAGGGATGACTCGGCGGCCCGCGGAGCGCACTGCTACCGTATCTACACCAAAGAGGCCACCTTCCATGCGCCTTTTCACTAGGACCGACATAGATATGGCACGGCGTTTCTGCCGCCATGTGCAAGTACGCATACTCATCATAAGCTCCGTCATCCAAACCATCCAGCCCCCGCGTCAGTCGGACACGGGGAAAGGGGGCTTCCGTCGCTGTCCTGCAGCAACCACGCGCCCCTCGCAACCCGCTGGCAACGGACGTCATCCCTGCCTGCCTGACACCAAACCAACCAGCCCAAAGGACATGTACACCGAGCACATACAACGCGCGCAGCCTGCCGCGCCTCGACCGTCCCCCCACCGTCGTCGATTTTCCAAGAATGGACATCCCACTGGGATATGTATGCCGCCGGATGCGAGCTCGCTCAAGCATCCTTGGGACTGGTAAAATTGGGCAAACAACAACATCAGTACACAGCGCTGCACCAGGGTACATCAGGGCACGGCGCCCGCTATAGCGCCACCGAGTCGCGCAGCGGGTCATCCACCCGAGGGCGGGGCACATGAATGGAGCGGAGCGAGGCTGCAGCTAGCAATACGACGCGGCTTTGGGGGTTTCGCGCAGATGGCACACCAACCCACGCAGGCTCACTCGGCGGCGGCACAATGGGCCGTGTCAAGAATAAGTAGCAGGCACAGCAGGGGTACGTGTTCAACGAAGCCGGGCGGGTCGATGCGGCGGCCCGTCCGGGGCATTCAAGGGTCGCGGCTGCCGGCCTGTCCCTTCCGCCAGCGCACCAACCATAAGCGCCACACAGCACTACAAGATCGAACACATCGGAGACGTCCAGCTCCGCGCTCTCCGTTCCCGGGCCTTGCTAGCAGCACAACCACACACAACCACACACAACACACACACACACACACGCGGTCTGGTTTGAGGCGAGTTTCTCGCGAAACACACGGTCGAGCTGCGCGGCTCGGTTTTCTAACACAACGCACACACATACACACGAGGGCGCCGCCTATATATACACACAACCCTAGATCTTCCTGGTCACAGCAGGCGCGCGTCACACATTGGACCCACACGCACGATGGACTGGCTGGTAATCAAATGTGCCAAAGCCGACAGGGGGCTATGAATACGTCAGCAGCGGGACGGGATGCGATACCAATACCAATTGTGTCACTATCCGCGCCTGACACCGGCGAGTCACGTATGGATGCGGCGGATGCGCGCAGCCTCTCCCTCAGTTATGCCTATATTTCAATCCCCTCCTTCCCCTCCCTGGCGCAGACCGTAGGACGCCTGGACACATGGGGGGCCCTCTGATGCCCCTTTATTCGGTCAGCGGGCGCTCCCTTATGGAGGGGCCCCATAGGGGAGGGTTCCCATAAGGGGGGAAGGGCGGCGTTCGCCCTCCACCACCCGAGTGAAGGAAATTAAAACTCCGCGCCCTCCCCCACCCACTACGTGCAAACATGCCGGGGATGCCCATGCATGAGGAGTATATGTACATAGGTGCGGCTGTACGGTTGTACGAGATGCCTATGCGGTGCAAGGTTCCAAACCGCCGGGCGCATCCACGCCAGCAGTGTAATGTCCTTCGAATCTCATCAGCAGTGCCGCGAGATGAATGCGTAGGGTCCATTTATTCGCAGGTTCAATCGCCCCCTGGGGTTATACCACGCCCGCGGTCCAGCCTCGCCTCCGGTGCCTCAAAGGTCCCCGCCCTCTATGTCACCATAATGCTTGGGCTCCCATGGCCAACCGCCTACGCAGTCTACGCAGACCACACTTCGACCCAGGTCCAGATCTTCCACATGCGTGGGATTGAGGACGAATCCCGCAGTCGGGACGCGGGGATGCGGTCTGGAGTGATGAGCGCATGGGACAAATCACAACGAGCCGGATTGGCCGGGCCAGGCCAGGTAGCCGGGTACGTCGCGAGGTAGCCGGGGCGGCTCCGACCACGCTGCTGCCTGCCCGCAAGTACGACCGACCCGAGCTGCCACATAGCACACACCACCCCAGGGTCCCAACGTGTCGGTCCCAACGTGCCGGGCGGCACACACACACACACACACACACACACACACACACACACACACACACCGGGGGAGAGTGCTTCGGCGGTCTCCCGTATGGGGCGGGTTAGCGCCCCCGGCCGGCGTCGGCCCGGCAGATATGTAACGATTCACACACACACACACACACACATACACACACACATACACACACACATACACACACACACACACACACGACGCTTCTGCATTTGCGGCAGACGCGCCTGCATCCCCCCCTCCCCCCAGCTGCATCTTTTCCAATCCGATCCAACTAAGAACTTCTGCAGCGTATTCAAATCTCTCCTCCTACGCACGCGCGTAAGCGCGCAAGTGAGCGCCTGCCTGCCTGCCTGCCTGCCTGCCTGCCTGCCTTGTCCTCAATTCAAGGTGGACGCGTGGAGCCGTCCGAAGTTGGGGTGCACGCGAATGGCGTCTTCGAACTCAACTAAACTGTGCTGAATGGGGGCGGCATGATCAACGGCTTGCTCGGCAGGAATACCCTCTGCCGCGCACAGCCGCCCGTGAGGCCGTAACTGCTGTTATATAGAGCTGTTTATGTACAATACAGTTGTTTGGACCCCTGAAGCTGCGCCGCCCGATGCCGGTCCATCACCTCACCCGCCGCCCACTGCCCCTCGCAGAGAGCACCTCAGTAGGCACTAGGCAGATAGGTCCGGGGCTCACCCTTGGGAGTCCATTCGTGGCTCGGGTTGGGAACCGCCGCCTCGCTCCGACTGCCGCTGCCGCGACTCTACCCACGAACTGCTGCTGCTGTCGCTGCTGCTGCTGCGGCGGCGTCGACGGCTGTTCCCTCGGCCGGTCTTGCAGCCATCGCCGTCAGGGCCCCAGGAACCAGAAACCAGTGGCCGCTCCAAATTCAAACTCGCCCTGCGTGCTCGGCCATTCCCCATACCCATGTTTGTTCACACCCCGGGGGGGAGGCCGGCTGGGGCCGTGCGACCGAGAGCTCAGCTGCACTTGACCTGCAGGTAGCCCACTGGCGAGTTGTCCTCGTCGTCGCCCCAGACCAGGGTCACAATGTCGTACTGAGGTCGCGGGCAGATGTACGACACCGCGCCGCCGCTGGGCACCGTCAGGCCCATGACCAGGTAGCGCCAGTGCGCCAGCATGGGCTGTAGCAGGTTCTGGATCTTGGCCGCCTCGGTCACGGAGGTGAAGGAACCGCACACCGTGATGTTGGGCAGGGCGGGTGGACTGGCCGCCGGGAGGTAGGTCGAGCTGCAGCTGTCCAGCGCGAAAGGCACAGCCAGCTGGGCGCCCGCCTTCTGCGCGGCAACGGTCAGGTTCTGCGCCATCCAGGCAGCCATCCTGTCGCAGCTGACCTGCTTGCCGAAGGTGTAGACCGGGTCGCCCGACTCGTCCAAGGGGGTAACGACGGTTACGGAGCCGCACACCAGGCTGTACGATGCCGCTGAGGGCTTCTCGGTGGTGGATGTTTTTGGAAGCTTATCAGGTCCGGGTGAGGAAGAGGGCGGCGCTGGCGCTGGCATCGGTGTAGGGGTGGGAGTAGGAGTTGGGGTGGGAGTCGGGGTGGGGGTGGGGGTCGGGCGCCGGGAGGGTCGTTGCCGACGGGACGGTTTGGACGAGGCCGTGCGGCGCGCCTCCACAGTGACTGTCCTGACTGCTGCTGCTGCTGCTGCGGCCGGGGCGGCGGCGGCATCTGCGATTGAAGCAGCTGGAGTGTCCTCTGCTGCCGCCTGGGGCTGGGCAGGCGTCACTGCGGGGTCGTCCTCGACTGCAGCCTCATCCGTCTGGGCCAGCACAACCCGACGGCGGGGAACGACCTCCACGGGGACCTCCACGGGGCAGAGCGGCTGCTGCTGCGCGCTGCCTCCCTCCTCCATGCGGCCGCTGGAGCCGCCCGAGCTGCTGCGGGCGAGGGAGAAGGCAAACCTGCAGCGCACGGCACCGTTGCAAGCAGCGGTGGCGCCTCGTCGGATGTGTGGGGTTGCGCTGACGTGCGCTGGCAGAAAAGGACGGCCAGCGGCGGACGCCAGCGGCGCACCCCCCCTCCCCGCGTTCGTAATGGCCGCACAGCACATACCCACCCATATCCTCCAAAGAAATTAATACTGCCTATATCCGACTCGAATAGCCAGTCGTCATTGTAAGCATCCGGATACCAACAGATACCTGCACGGGACCTCCGCAGCCCTTGGCCAGTGTCAGGCTTGGCAGGGTGCTCTACCACCCACCCAACCTCCTTAATGTCAATAAAGACAGCGAAATCGCAAAACAATCACCGATTGCGTAGTGGTTGTCCCAACCCCCACTCACCCAACCCCCACCCACCCAACCCCCACCCACCCACCCACCCAACCCCCACCCACCCACCCACCCACCCACCCACCCACCCACCAACAGATACCTGCACGGGACCTCCGCTGCGGGGTCGCACGGGCTCTCCTCCTCGGCATTGGTGTGGAGGCAGACAGTGGTGCCCACGGAGGGACCCGCGGCAACGCCGGCCAGGCCATGCACGCGGACGACGGTGGCGGAGCCGTCACGGCGCGGCGCCTCTGCAGCCCAGGTGTTCCAGCGGACGCCATTCACCTCCACGCCGCTGATGGTGGCGGCTCGCAATGAGAGCGGCGCAGAACCTGCAGGCCAGGCAGACCGGGCAGACCAGGCGCAAGCACACAATATACACGAGGGCTCAGGGATGCATGGACATGGACGTCTGTCGGGCTCAGGGAGGCGTGAGGAGGCATGCCTGCTTTTGCGCCTTGCGCCTTGCTGCCTGTCCGCAACACCCGTAGAAACAGCGTGAATAACAGCCGAGGAAATGTTGTTCACGGGAGTCCGACCCTAGCCCCTGTGTGTGAGCGTTCTCACCTGCAGCTGCTATGGAGAGGCTGTCCAGGCGCCGTTTCTCGGGTGCGCAGCAGGCGCTGTCGCTGCCGCTGCAATCGCTGTGCCCCACACGGAAGCAATGTCTGAATCCATCGGGTATCTGCGGAGGCACATGGGCGCCGGGGATGGATGGAAACGACGGAGGGGCGTGAGGTAGGGGAGAACGGGGACCGTCCTTCTTAGGACCGCTTCACAGCCATCTCCGGGATACGAAGCTTTCCTAAGCGCATCAAAGGTTCAAAGCTCGTCCCACTTGATCAACGACCGGGGGGTTGAGAACGAGTAGACAAGGGGGGGAGCTTGGCTGCAGGTACACTCAACACAGTGTGCCAGCTGGAAGCAGTGTTGCTATTTTAAATAAAAAGAATGTTTACGGGCAAAAAACCCGGAAATTTTCTATTTCCCGGGCCCCCAAAAAACCTGCGAGATTTCATTTATTTGGCGCTGTGGAGAGCCGGAAATCTGCCCTGCCAACTTTTTTTCGGACTGTCAAAAAGGCCTGGAAATCTGCAGGCGCAGGGGCAATTCCTTCGTCGTACACCTGTCTACCGCCAAAACACACTCTGATGCCGTGTCCTTAACTCCTGGTTACCCTCCCATATGCATCCGTGACGCCAGGAAAGCGCGCTGCAGCCCTCCAAGACTGAGAATCCCTGTCGTAGCTGTGGTAGCAGTGGCCCTGCTGCCGAATCACGCAGAAATATTTCCGGCCTGCCTCGAGAGGTTTTTATTTCCTGGCACCTAGGAAGGCCCCCAAAATGTGCCCTGCCAAAGTTTTTTTGGCTACTGGCGACAGGCCGGAAACCTGCGGAATTTTATTTCCCCGTTTTGGAAGATAGCAACACTGGCTGGAAGGTCTGCTGCATGTGGAACCCGAAGCGACGGCGGACGGTGTCCTACGCCGCGGTGGTGCCAGCAGCTGCCGGCCAGGGATGGGTGCTGGGTGGGTAATGTTGCGGCCCTGTACGTTTTCAAGACTTGGCAACAAACGCTCGCCGGGTGAGCAGGCTGCGGCTGTCATGGACAATGTTCTTGGGTTCCGTCGCTTATTTGCTTTAACCCATAAGGAAACGCCTTGAGTGTACTTTGCTCCTTACTCTCGGCCCTTCGAGCTGCTGCAGAGTTTCGCACTGGGGATGGTTCGTCTCAAATCTGGCCCGAGATGCTGGTGAGAAGTGCTCGAGGTGCGAAGAACAGCGCGTACCTGTGAAGTTCCCAGGAAGCTCAGAGAGTACGGGGAGCACCCACAGGCCGGCTTGAGAACTCTGCGTGGCAGCGAACAGCAAGTCCGCAGAAATGCATGTCTTATCTCAAGCAGGGCTAGATTCATGATGTCGCCAGAGCACGATGCGCTCGATGCATATGCAAACGTCATGAGCGCACATCCGAATGCCAAGTGTTCATGTGATAAGCACGCTTCAATTATGGTTTGGCCGCTGAGATATAATGATTATATTGTGATACACATGACGACAAGAGCCTGCAAGAACATGAATGCACCCGTCATAAAGCGATAGGAGCTAGGGACTTTCGCGGCTCGCATCGGAAACGCAACCACCAACATTTTAACCATTCATTCATAATTAAGACAAAATGATTTATTTTTGAGATAGTGCCGAGACACCCTCATGCTTGTCCTTAAAGGATTTAAGCACGAAACAGTGCTTGTCTGTAGAGCACTCTGAATACGGAGGGCTAGGCTAAAAACAAGATTTCGCCCTCTGAAATTAAATGGTCGAAATGTTCCTTCTGGAGGTGTCCCTAATTCCGAAAGGATGTAGGTACAGAAAAATCGACAGCCACGACGTTCGGCGAAATCAACATTCGTTACCGATTCTACAATGCATGTCGGCTTACCTAGAGGAAGACGTGGTGGCGTCACGGGGCAGTGACAGCGCGCCTCGAAGTGTCGCGCGCGCGCCAGTCGTGCCAGGTAGCTCCACAAGGTTCACATCTGCAGCAAATTGTTGTGTATGTTTCAGGAAAAGTAATGGCACACAAGTGCGCAGTAGCGCCGAAGCCTGACTCGCAGCCCCCTTGCAGTCGGTTGCTGATTGAACGCAATTGCTTTGCGTTTTCCAGAAGTACACAGGAGTGTATTGCGCCCAAGAATCCTTGGAACTTTTGCGTGCGCATCACTTACATAGCAAGAACAAGCCAAACAGGAGGCAGGAAGCCATCTCCGCCAGTCTCCGCAAGGATCCGAATTGAAACACCACAACCGTTAAAGTTTCAAGCGTTTGCTTGGGTTGGGCTTGCACACCTTGAACGGATGCCTGATATCGGCTGGTCGCCAACGGGGGGGAAGGTCGACGATGGTTTCTATTATATTATCTGACAAAAATGTCCCTTTCGGAAAGGTATGTTTCAGTGAAGTTGACATAACATCGCCACGCATGGCAGCTAAGTATATATGTGGGAAGCGTACGGTGCATTAAGTAATGGGAGTTGGACGTCCGCGCGGTCCACCCCTGTCAACCTGGATTGCTCCACAGGCAATTACTACAAACACAACAATCCTTTCGAGCATTTCCATAGCCCCATTGGTGTACGCATTGCAGGCAGCCTTGGGGCACAGTTCTTTCAGTAACGAAGCGGGCTGGCCGACGCAGATGTCATCTTCGATGGGGATAGATCGTGGCTATTGGCCTAATCGCAATTATTGTGCAATAGCAGGATTGCTTCACGATTATCCGTTCTTATCCATCCACTAAAATTTCGGTTGCATGTGCAAACGTGCTTTGCAACGTCGCATTTTCTGAGGATTTCACTGGCTGCGTGTTAGCTCAGTCTTCTCCCTTGCTTCCACCCCCTCCTACTCTGCGGACAGATTCCCAGCGAATGACATGTACCGTACTGCCGATCGACAGATTCGGCATCCTCAGATGTCGCGCCCCAACGGTCTGTCAATTATTAGTGTGCCTTTGGTAATTAGCCAACTATAGCCACGGTCCTGGCTTCGCGCAGCGTGCTGTTCGGACGTCTCACTGAATGTATCGGGCCGGCAGACATCCAAGAGGATCCAGTATATCCCTCGCACCTGCTCCTCCATCGCAAGTAGACAGTCATTTCCTTATATCCGGGTGGCGTGAAGCCGCAAGACACCCGATTTGAGTCAACCGCTCGATGTCGCTCCGCGATTTGAAGCGGGCGACAATCACTCACGCGGTAAAAGGTGGTCTGGGACGCAGGGTCATCGACATCGCCGCTCCGCTTTACGTGATCTTCCCCCTACCCCCATGATGCAAAAGGATGTCCAGCGACCCGCGAGAGTGCGGAGGTACCGAGCGACCGACCTTGCCTCCAGGGAATGTGTGTGTTCTCAGGCAGGCAGAGCAGGAGTGCGTGGGGCCGACTAGCGCCCAAAATAGAGCCGGCTCCAAAAATCCGCCACTGCCCGCCGGGTGGCAAGCCCTTCAGCATCCACCGTTGGCCGAGGGGTACCGTCCGCGTTCCGGGGCCTGGCGACCCTCATCGCACGCCGGCCCGTTTCCATGGCACTGGTTGTCGCCCAGACGGCGATGTCCCATACGCACTGTTGGACCCCCGTGGGGGGGCAGGGCGAGCCACACATGCTGTCTTTGAATGCTCGCCCCTAACCGTGCCTCGATTTGCGCGACAACTGCTTGGGCCACCCCGCCAACAACCCCAAAAGTGGTGTTGCCTCGGCTTTGGCCGCACCTCCCCGGCTCCCGGGTATGTCCGGCATCCGCAAGGGGCCACAGCTGGCCCCCTCATGTGGGCGTTTCCCAGCATCGGTATTCCATCAACCTCCAGTCGCCAATGCGCCTCCTTACTGGAATTTTCCCAGCCACTTGGCCTCCGTCCACATCCGCTGCATGTTTTCAGTCACCCTGGAAACCATCCTCGGCACTCGGGGTGCAGCATCCTCTACGCGCCTACGAGCTATCTGGGCCCGTTGGAGCACCCGGTCGGGATACGGGTCCACCTTGTAACGGTTACACCACATCCTCTACCCCTAACGCTTCACAGACAAAGCGTGTGTGCGCCGCACGGCTCACCTCCCCGGGCTCACCTCCCCGATCCCGTACAACTGTAGCGCTGTGCCATACCGCACGGTGTACTCGTGGAGTGCCAACTTGAGGCCATTTTGCAGCCTCCACCCCATGCGCCTCACCACCAGCATATCCGGGACTTCCTCCCTCCCCGAGGGGGTCGCCTCGGTGGGCCCTACGGCAGCCCCATATAGTCAATGATAGGCTGCGGTGTCGGAAGAACGCTGTCGAATTGGCGCGCTTTTTGTATCGCTGCGTCGCGGAAGGCTACCAGCTGGTGCGGGTCGGCGGCTTTGTCCACATAGACTCACACCACAATGCTCAGGTCCCCAACTTGTGCCCCGGGTCGGATAACCCGAATACAAACAGGTAGAGGGCGGGGAACCCGTGCCTCATCCCTCATCAGGAGCAGGCCCCGCACACCGCAAGACTCCCCCCGACACTTTCAAGAAAGGGTGGAAGGGGCCCACCGAGGTCCATCCACGTCTCGGGAGTCCCAACTGGGCAAACCCGTGAAGGCGCCCCCAAAAGTCAGCGATTGCGCGCCGCTCCCCTTGCTCTGCCAATTCCGGTCCCGGCCGTACAGTTGTACCCTGACCAGGTGCTGACCGCCGCAGGGCAGCCGCCATGAATCGGCGACCAGTCTCCATGGCCGCGATCGCGGCCAACAGCCAACACCACCACATCCCATAGTATCAGGTACAAGCGGTAAAATACTCTCAACCACGGCCCCACACCGCCGTACTCGCCGCACCCGCACGCCTCGGGGTGGGCGCTGTGAAGGTGGCTGCAGAATGGCAGGCATGCTGGATGCCGGGGGGTTTGCTGCAGGACCAGCTACTACGACCATCTCAAATGTTCCCGGGCCTCCTGTTCGTACGCAGCGCGAAGTCGTGCCCGGGTTGCCGCCACCTCCTGCATCTGCAGCTGTGTCGCAAGTCGGACTGTCAGGCCGCTTAGCTTGACAGTCAGCGAGCTGGCTAGCCGCCACCCCTACCGGTCTACAATCCGCCGCCGGATCCCTTCCTCAGACTACAGGTCCACCGCCCGCTCGGGGTGGTCCAACACAGCTGTTGCAGGTCCCCGCCACTCCTCGCTAATGTCGGCGATTAGACGGTGGATGGCCGTCAGGTTCGGTCCCCGCCTTTAGGTCATGGCCCCTGGAGCCGCCCGTCCCAACCAGCACTGACGGCGGGCGCCTCGCCGGCTGCACGCGCGACCCGCACTGTCGTGGCCTACTGTGCGTAGCTTCCCGCAGTCTGCCAGTCGTGTGTGCCGCCTCTCCAGGCCGGGCCACGTTGGCGGTTCCGCGGAGTCCCGCGTCTCCGCCGGCGTGAAGTCCGGGTCAGTGTCGCCTGTGCTGTCCTCCATGCCCTCCTCCGCCGTCCCAGGAGCGGTGTTGGGTAGGATTGGGTTTCCCCACAAGGGGATGTTGAAGCACCAGTCTCCGGCCACAGGAAGTGGGGATGAGCCCACACCCGGCCCCATGATCCTGCGGATGTCTGCGGTCGCGATGCCAGTCCAGGCGGCGTGTCCGCACTGTCTGGTGGGCCTGCAGTCAGTACTGAGCTAGGGCTCAGATTCGGGTGGTGGTGCCCAAGGTAGGTGGCCGTCACCTGCGCCCCGGCGGTTGGCCGACCGACCGCGGGCCCCCGGCGGTTGGCCGAAAGACCGGGCCAGGCGTGTCGCCCACACAGCCTCCCGCGCGTAGCTGTGGGCCTTGAGTGGCAGGAGCCCGAAGCCGCCAGTGGCAGGAGCCCGAAGCCGCCAGTGGCAGGGTGGCCATAGAGCAGCCGCCACGGGACGCCCGTAAGGCGTTGGCTAGGCGTCACCGGGCTGACCCGCGGGTCTACGACGGCCGCGGCCCAGCTCTCCAGTAGTCCAGTTGTTACTCCTCGTCGAGGCCGCCGTGCGCCCAGTGGTACGTATCCAGTTGGAGTGCGTAGGAGGAAGCCCCCGTTCAACCTCCTCAAGTCCTTGCAGCACCCAGGGCGCGTTCCTCAGCAATTCGGAGGCGCGCCCCTGCCCGGTGCGGTAAAACCAGCCTGGTCCCGCGTCCCAACCTAATCGTACTAGCTAAAGTTGCACCATTCGGCAGGCTTGCCCGCCCAGCTGAGTCAGAGCGACGTCGCACACGTCAGGCCTTGCTGGGTCCGGGTATGCAGTCGGGCGCTCCATGATGGGGCTATGGTTTGCACAAGGCAGCACATCACCACGTAAGCTTCCCTGTCGTACACCCCTTCCCGTCGCGAGCGGCCCTCGCCTACAAGTCCCGCTGCCAACTCCCACTGGTCGGTCCCGACCCTCCTCGGGCACCCACGATCCCCATCGCGCCCGGAAGTGGGCTTCCCTTGTCCCAATCCCTACACCCTAGCGTCTCGCGCTGCTATCTATCCATCAAGAGTCTACGTCTACTGGCTGCACGCAGCGGATCCGGCCGTCCACCACCGATAGGATTGGGTGGTCCGGTCCCACCCCCTCCCATCCCCGTCGCGGTCGGCCCAGGTCTGCAAAGCTGGCCACCCGCTGCCAGTGTGTGTGTGTTTGTGTGTGTTTAGAATTGCAACCCGCCCGCCCGCCCGATCCCAGGTGGCAATATACTTACCATAGAACCTGCGAGGAAAAACTTACCATATGCAGGCGCGCGGACAAGGCAGCCGCGCCACCACCGCAAGGCAAATCATACCGCAAATACTATATGTGTGTGTGTGTTACATATCTGACCGGGCCTGGCACTGGCCAAGGGCTGCCAACCCAGCCCTAACGGAAAGACCGCCGAAGCACTCTCCTCCCTTTGCGGGGGAAGGAGAAGGGCGTGGGAGGCCACATCCCCCATTGCTCGACCTAGAGTACCCGCGCGTCCTGAAAGGTACGGCAGAGGCTCTACGTGTAAGGGCCTCAGCCATGATGTCTCGTCTCTGACTGGGTCCCATGCAGTACCGTTGCCTCGCGGGTCTCGGTGGGCTACCCTCCCTCAAATCCTTGCAGCACCTGGTTCTTCCCCTCCGGGAATTCCCTTCAAGCGCAAAACTGGGCGATGTAGCCCGCGGTTCAACCTCATCAAGTCCTGGCAGCACTCGGGGCACTTCCTGAGCAGCTCGGAGATGTGTCCCCGTCAGTGCAAAAATAGCCGTCCCCTCCAAAGGTTCCCGCCAGGCACATAGTTCGAAGGCGTCCGGGCCTGTAGTCTGGCTCAGCTAGTCAAGTACCCAGCTCTACCTAAAACCCCTTCTCCTTGCGGTCTCATAACACCCCTTGCGGCTGGTTCAGGGCCGGCCCGCGCTGGCTGTCAGATAAGTAGTTCTGGGGCGTGGTGCGTCCAAGCACCCCCCCCCAAAAGGGATCCTGCCCAGACGCGGCAGGCCGTCGAGGGAGCGGGCTCACGACGAATAGCGCTCGCTGGCTGGCTGGGCTATGGCGACCTATCGGCAGCACCGGCCAGCTACGAACCCCCAAGCGTGACCCTGACCCTTGGCGGCCATCGCCTACAAGGCTCGATGATCCCATGGCCCCGTCGTACCCGAAAGCCCCCTTCGCACTTATTAAGCCACGATCCGGCCAGCCCCAACACTCAAGACTCCCTTGCGGCCTCCCTGCTGGTCCCGCAACCCGTCCCTATTCATCAGAGACCCCCGTCCATCGCTGTCTGTGACGGGGTCACGCCCGTTCCACCTTGTCACTTACTACCCCTCGTCTCGCCTCCTGCACCATCTTAGCACGACTGGCCGAACACCAGCGGCCTCAGCGGGGGCCGCGGGGGGACGGGACAATGACGCGACGGCAGCGCCCTTGCTTGTTGGGGCTGGGAGGTTCTTGGCCCTTGGAGGCTTTCCAATCGGACCCCTAACGGTGACTCGCGCGTCCCCGTCGCCTACGGGGAGACGTCGCCTTCGGGGACGTCGGGAGGCGGTTTGGGATATATGTATAAATCGGCATCGTTTCGATGCGCAGAATCCCCTCATGACCTCTCGCAGCAGGATTCCCTCGAAGGCATTACGTGGCACGAACCACTTTAAACGGATCAGAGCAGGCGACGGGGGTATTGAACCATGGCTTCGAAGGGCAGAATGGCGCAGATGTATCTCGACGAATTTGCAGCCGGTCGCGTTATAACGCTGATAAAGGTTGGCATGTTGGAGAATTGTGATTTTCGATTAATTAAATTCTCTTCACAACCCAGTTGGGCCCTGTCGAGCCGCAGCCTGGCGCTCGTGCCACACTTTCATTTATCATCATGACAAGACCGGTCCGATTGAGAGGGCTGTGGCGCAGGCGACTTGCATCCACACAGCGATAGCGTTGTGCACGAATCATTGGATGTTCCGGAGCCCGCCGGTGAGGGCGTTGGAAGCTGTCGCTACGACAAGGGAGCGGCGATCAATCATTGCCTCATGTAAATTATTTACAGTAACTATATATTAAAATTTTAAATTTGTTTGATAAATAACATGTTGTCCGTCCATAATTGGCAGTGCGCCGGGATCGATTGTGATGAAACATCGAATCGATTCTTTTGAGACTCCTAGTCGCAAAAAGCGACTACTCCACCGTAGAAGGGTGTTGGTGCCGAGATTGATACTGTCATATATTCCTTTCTTGGCAGAGAAGATTTTTCACATCGCTCTACTGGCTCTAATTGCGACTCCGCAACCCCGCCAAACCGAAGTACCGAACCGATCAGTCATGAGTGAACGACTCCTGATTTAGTCCACATCTTCGTGGTGGATTCGTTTGTGCGTCGCTATCTGTTATTGAAGTGCTAGTATGGACACCCCGACTAACTGCTGGTATGGACACCGCTTGGGGCGGGAGCGCTCGTCACGTCCAGAGGAGGACTCTAACATACCACGCAAGCATTTTTGCATCTTTCGATATTTCTTACAGAGTGCATCGGCTAGATTTGTAATGTATTGCCGGTGCACGGTGCACGACGGGACATTTCGTCCCCGGAACGAACGCCGGGGTGATCGTCCACCCTCCCCCACTCCTTTCCGGGGAGCGGCGCCCCTCCGCCTCAAATCGTCGCAGGCCCCGAGCATACCGCTTACCGTGCCGCCACTCCACACACAACCGGACGGCACTCTGCCTAAAGCGAGCGCAGAAGTCGGGTTTTCTCTGCTCTCTGACGCGCACAACATGACAATGTCGGATGGGCGGGAGAGGGACCAAGTACAAACCTAACAAAACCGATGCAGACAGATGCGATGCCTCTGCACACCTCTACCGCTTCACTACACAGTTCCGAACCCCCCTGGGATCTCCTCCGCTTCGCTTCACACGTCCGGGACGGTGCAAAACGCTATATATATCCCGTTACGCTCAGCCTCAGAGAGCTACACCCGCGCCCGACCCGCAGACCAATGGTGCCAAGACGCCGGGCCTCTAACGTACCTCCCGTAACGATCGCGGCTTTTAAAACCTGGCCGACCGTTCCCGGGATGCTATTATTACATCCATCCTGCCTGCCTTCCTCCCGCCATCCTCCCCATCCAACACAACTACGTCATCACCCACCCTTGCCAACCTAATGGACCGATACATTCCATTGTACGACCTGCAAGGTGACGCCGTACCGCAACCGTCCCATCCATCAACGGCTCTTCTTTCAAGGTGGGAGCGCGGGGTGGCTACCGAAGATGAGGATGAACACCACCCGTCGTACGGCCCATACGGAAGTTCACCGGGGAACTAGCTGTAGCTGTGAGACGGCACGTGGGTGCCCCGCCAGCAACTAGCTAGCCACGAAAATCAACCCATGCATCCGTGCGTCTCCTCCTATCACACATTCCGACGGCAAACCCCGCTACCGAAAGCAGAACGAGCGGACACGCGCCTCGCCTTGCGTGGCGCCGTTCCGACCGCGTCCGGCCTCCGGCGGCTTTCCGGCGGACGGCGTCGCCGGCGCGGAGGGGTGCGCCGGGTAAGCTACGCCATCTGCGGGAGGCCGACCGCCGACCGCCGACGGAACGCGGGGCCACACACGAGTCAACAGGACGAGCAGCATTCCCCAATGCCCCCCGCGAAACGCCAACCTGCGACACACGACACCTGCCGGCATCCAAGCCTTCCAACGCCGCCACATGGACTCTGCCGCAACACAAATCTTCTGCAGCCAACCAACATCGGCTGTCAACCGATGCCCAATGCGCCCCGCGGTGGACAAAAAATGGAAGGCCGCGTGCGCGCCCCGAACACACACGCGCATACAGGGGCGCGAGCGCGGAGAGAAAGAACGGGCGAGCGGCCGGGGCGCCGGACAGCTATCCTCTGGACCGTCACCACACAGCCGTTTTTGCACGGCGTCACCGCCGCTTCAGGCACTGTGCGCCTCGGCAGTGTTGGTACCTGGCTCGCCTCCGCAAGCCCGTGAGAGCCTGCCGGACAGCGGGTCCAGGCCGGCCCAGCGGCCTGTCCGGCCTACCCTCGCCGGCGCCGCCTCCAGCATGCATGAACCGCTGGCGGGAAGCCATCAGCGAGCCCGGCATTCCACCGTTCCCCAACCGCATGCGGACCTCCAGAGCACAGGGAAAAGCGGTGCGGGTCAGGGTCATAGATATGCACGCACACGCAGACACACACACGCACACGTACACACACGCGCGCGGGCACGCCGGCCGGCAGCGGTATCACACAGCTGAGGGAGCACACCGCACTGCGGGACCCCGTGCACGTTGCCCTGCGCCCTCCAGTCGCTGCAGCTGGACCAACCCATGGGTCGGCCCCAGCGACCCATTGAGCAGGCCCCCCAGCGAACGGCCCGCGGGTCCGCCGCGGTGGCAGCGGCGGCGGCTCTGGGAGGTCGGCATACGGAACCACCTGCCAGCAGCGACTTGCGCAGCTGCGGCCATTGAAAAAAGAGGCAGTACAGCAGTACACCACCCCGCCAGCCGCGCGCAGCGCAAGGGAACGCCGGCATGTCGCCCTTCCGGCGGGCCCCCATTAAGGAGGAAAACCCCAACCACGGAATACGTCCGGACATCCCCCCGCCCCGAACCTGATCTTCCTCATAACTCCCGCGCCGACACCCCCCAGACAATCGACAGGCGGGGCCCCGAGCAGGGCGCGGTGATTTCAGCTCGGGACACGAGCGAAGGCCCTGGTGGGCAGCCAGCGGGTGATGGACCGCCAGCGGGTGGTGGGCCGCCAGCGCACCCGCGGGGTCGGCGCCTGCCGGCGCTGCCCTGCCCCCGCGGGGGCGTAGCCCTTCCCCCTCTTGAGTGGCGCTGCCCGCGAGCCGGCGCTAGAGCTGCCACACCTTTGAAATTCCCGTCAAGCGTCCTATATCCCACACAGCGCGCGCGCACACACACACACACACACACACACACACACACACACACACACAGCTGGGCACAGGCCGAGGGGCACCGCGGCCCCTCAACTTGCGCGCCCCTGAAGCACCCCAACACGAGACCAAGCCGACCAACAACAATACCGCATACCATAGCTTCGCCAAGCTGAGCGCCTTCAGCACATGCTTCATTCAGTCAGTTCGTGCTCTTTCAAAGACCTGCCTAAGGGGGTCCCCGTACACGACGGCACGGAAAGCTGAACACACACACGAGGGAACAGCCACACACAAATATAAAAACAAAACTCGACAATGAGGGGGCGGGGCCGAGCGAGGTGCGAGCAGAGCGCACCGGGGCCTGCCGACACAGCGGATGTGCCAAGACCGCCGCCCACGCCACGGCGGTCCGGCCCGCCGGCCGGCGGCGGCCGCGAACCGTGAGGCTCCGTACAATCCGTACGTCGATGAGATTCCGCTCCAGACCCGCAGGGATCGTCCAGCCCGTCGGCCACTGCGCCGTACGGCTAGGGGAAGTCCAATTTGTGACGCCTGTTCCGTCACCCTCGCGGACTGACCCACGGGACAATGTGTACGGTGTACGGAAACCCGCCGGGTCTGTCGGCCTATCCTGTGTACATTGCCGCGGAGGCTTAGATCCACGAGGTAGGGCAGCACTTGTTGTCCTCGGAGAAGATGGACGCCTGCGCGGGGCCGCGTGGGAGATGGGAGATACACCAGGGTCAGCTCACAGGCTCAGCGGACCCGACATGGCACTGTGTGAATTGGGGGGAAGGGGATCGTGGGAATCGCGCAGGATCCGTCCGCCGCAGTAACCTTCCCTCACATAATGTCAGCTGCCAGTCGACGCTCCGCTCCGCGGGCCGCTCCGCGGGATCCCCCGACGGCCCCTCAACGCCCGAGCGCCCATCAGGGCGGTCCGTCCCTAGGAGCCTAGGTCCACCCAAATCACCCCGAATGTACAGCAGCGCTAAACCGCCACAAGCGCCACGCCCTCCACGCAACGGGGGACACACAAACACACACACACAGCTGTAGGCGTTCCTCGGCCCCTCGCATGTCACGCCCTCCTGCTCTGCCGGCCTACGAATCACACACACACACACATATACACACACACACACACACACATACACATACACATACACATACACATACACATACACATACACATACACATACACATACACATACACATACACATACACATACACATACACATACACATACACATACACATACACATACACATACACATACACATACACATACACATACACATACACATACACATACACATACACATACACATACACACACAGCACGCAGCACTCACCTGGCACACCCCGTTGAAGCACAGGTTGCTCGGGATGGCGCAGTCGCCCGGTCGGACCCACCAGCACAGGTCCTTGCCAATCGGCGTGTCGCCGGCCAGCAGGCTGCGTCAGGGGGGTCGGGGTGGGGAGGGGTGGGATGGGGTGGGGCGGGGTGGGATGGGGTGGGGCGGGGTGGGTTGGGGTGGGTTGGGGTAGGGAGGGTGACGTCTGTTCCGTTTTCTGGGGTTAATGGGTGGTGGGGACAGAGCTCCACATCGGCTGCCGCTTTGTTTCTCCAGAGACGGGGGATGGGGGCCAGGGCTCTCAGTGAAGGGGGGGGGCGGACCTTCCCGACCGGTGCACAGCTCTCCGAGCACCGGTGGGACACCGTTGAAGTAAACACGAGGGCTTCTTCTCTGTTCCACTTTTCATTCCTGTAACACGTTAATCCGTACCCTTGCCAAGACGTATGTGTAACACGTAAGTACCGCACTGAAACCCTAGAGAACTCAAGATGCGGAGTTGTATCCTAATCAGGAGTTCAGGACCCCCCCCGCGTGCCCAGTGTCCTCGCCTCCCGGACCCAAGGCGCGGCCGCTGCTAGCCCTGGGCGTTGGCGCCTCGTGCTGGTGCCCATCAAATGTGATTCAGTCGCATCATTTGAAATGTAGCGTCGAATCGTTAGAAATGTGCCGGGCCCTTCACGACACCGGGGGCTTGGTTGGGACGGGGCAGGCGCCGCCATGCAGCGCGTTGCCAGTTCCCACTCCCACTTCACCCCGCAGAACACTCTTTTCGACCCCGCGGCGCCGGCCCCCCCCACTTACGCGTCCAGGTTGGTGAATTTGAGGCTGACCAGGCCGTCAATGTTGTACGTGCCCCAGCTGTACATGAGGTCCTGGCCGTCGAACTTGATGCGGCGGACCTCGGGCGTGCAAGCCCTGTTGAGTGGTACCTCAACCTGAGGTAAGACAGGGTATAGGATGGGGTTAGGATGGGGTTCGATGGGGTTAGGATGGGGTTCGATGGGGGGGATGGGTAGGGTAGGGGTAGGGATGGGTGGGTTGGGGTGGGTGGCATCCGCCAGCGCATCCGTCAACTGAAGATGTTCCAGTGGACGGATGTTAACAGCCGGTGGGGTCAGGGCGGGGCACGCAAGGGAAGGGGGCAGGACGCGACGTAACGCAACCCGTGCGCAACCCAGCACACGGGCAGGTACGGCGCCGTACGTCCTGCTGGCCAGACGGACGGCAGCACACACACACACACACACACACACACACACACACACACACACACGGATTCACATGATGTATAAACGTACCAAGCCCATATACCTCCCGCCCCCGCCGCAGACCCCACCCCAACCCACCACAGCCACATCCCGCACACCGAGGGCCAGTCACCCACCCACCTTGGAGAAGTCCATACCGCAGCAGGCCCTGGACCGTGAGCCGCAGGCCTGCGCCTGCACCGTGATGCACATGACCTGAGCCGGGAAGCCGAACTGGTCCACACCCGGACTCAGGGAGATCTTTGACAGGTTGAAGGGGGCCCCAGTGGTGGCCTGGGGGCACTGGTGGGTCTGTGGGGCGGAGGGGGGGGCGGGGGGAGGGAGGGGGACGGGGGCGCGGGTGAGGGTGAGGGTGAGGGCGAGACAGGCAGGGCGCCAGGCAGGGCGGCAGGCGCAGGAGCAGGAGCGAAGGGGTGAAGGGCAGGACAGCTCCAAGGCCGGCGTTGAGCAAGGCCTGAGTTTTGGTTCACACGCGGAACACCGGAGGAGGAGGAGGCGGTCGGGCGCGGGCGGATGGGGCCGTGTCGGGGCGGGGCGGAGCATACGACGTGGTGTGGCGGTGCCAAAGCGAACCCCGATCTTCCCCTTTGCGCCCTGCTCTCTGCTCCCCATTGCGGGGCAGTGAGGGCGTGGGGGCGTTGGGGGCGTGGGGGGCGTGTCAAGTCACCGCAACCACCCTACCCTCGTGAACATCGGCGGTGGCGGGGGCGGCGTGCTCGGCCGCGGCGACGGCGGCCGTGGCGACGGCGGCCTCGGCGACGGCGGCCTCGGCGACGGCGGCGGTGGCCGAGGCGACGGCGGCGGCGGATCCGGCTCAGGAACGATCGGCGTGACGGCCGGCGGCTGCAGCGGCGGCCGCGGCGACGGCGGGCGGGGCGACGGCGGCAGCAGCGGCGTGAAGCCGGAGTTGCAGTACTGGACCACCCTGCCGGCAAGGCAGGCGGCCTGGTCGCCCTCCACCTCCGAAACCACAAACAGGTTGGGGTCCGGGGTGCAGATCTGCGGCTCCTCAAACACCTTGTTGACCCAGGACTGCAGCAGGCCGTTCAGAAGGTCCTGCAGCTTGTGCGCTTCCTCCGCGCTTGCGAAGGTGCCGCAGACCTTGACTTGGGGGAGGGTGACGGGGGAGGTGGTGGGGTCGTAGTTTTTGCACCCGGCAGGCACGAAGGGCACGGAGATGGCGGCGCCCTGGGTTAGGGCCAGGTCGGTGATGCTGCCGATGAGCATGGCAGAGATATCGGCGCAGGTATCGGCGGTGAAGACGGGGAAGGAGGGGGTGGAGGAGTTGGTGTTGAGGGTGAGGGACGCGCAGACGCGGCAGGCAGCGGAGGGCGGGGAGAGGGGAGGAGGGGTAGGGGGCGGAGGCGGGGGAGGGGGAGGCGGGGGAGGGGGAGGGGGAG
>BDSI01000156.1:186670-256850 GCA_003117195.1 Eudorina sp. 2006-703-Eu-15 | reverse complement strand
GTCCGTCATACCCGTCTCTCTTTGTGCCCTCCGTGGCCACGACCCCGCCAGCTCCAGCCACGTCCCGTCCGAGCGCCATCCAAGCGCCATCCCCACCCGCATATCCACTCGGCCCCCCCCCCCCCTGGGCCCGCCCGCCCGCCCCTCGCGCACCCTCCGTACTTCCACGCCCATCCGCTGTGTTCAACATGTTGAGAGCGGTTGCATTGCTGTTATACGTATACGGTATATGCTGATGGGCTCACGCTCCCGCCCGCCCCCGCGGCTGGTGTGTCTGGGCTGTTTGCTTTTGAACTCACGCTCCCGACCCCGCCCTGCCCTGCCCCCGCCCCGGTCCCTTGCCTCGCCCTCGCGCCGCCCTGCCCCGGTGCTGCGCAGGTCCGCCGGCGGAAGGACAAGGGGCCCCTGAACAAGGGCCGCGGCTTCGGTGGACCGTCCAAGTAGCTGGCCATCCGAGGAGCGTTGATGTCGGCGAGTGATGCGGCCCGCAGTCTCCCTTATGTGAATGCCAATGACGGTGGGTGCAAATAGCTTGCCGTCAGTGTCGTGGAGGGTCAGAAGCTGAGGCCGCCGTACAAGTCCGGCGCCTGTATGTGTCGGTCGCACTCCCGAGGGGTTGCGGCTGCTGATGCGGCGGAGTCGGCGGGTGGCGGAGTTGGCGGGGGTGGCGGAGGCGGCGGGGTGGCGGAGGCGGCAGGTGGCGGAGGTTCAGGACGGCGATGATCAGCGAGGTGGCGGCGCTTGGGCAGTCCCTCAGCGCGTTGTTGGGGACTTGAGGTTCATCGAACGCATCCCCTTGTTCAGCAGACGGCGTTCGTTTGTCGCTCCTCCATCCAGCGCCCACGGGGCCGCGCCCGCCGTTGGGCTGCCACATGCCGCACATGCACCGCAACTTGTACCGGACTGATTCCGTACGGGACCGATGATTCATCATTCGAGGGCACGGCAGCAGCAGCGAGCGCGCGTGATGAGGGCGGGAGGGATGCCGTACGTACGGTACGCGGCATGGGACTACGAACGTTGGTCCGGAGCAGGCCAATGACGACGGTGGTGTGCGTGTGTGTGAGGACGTGTGTGGACGTGACGTTGATGACGTTGACGCGCGCGCGCGCACGCAGCAAAGTACATACGGATGTACTGCAGCTGCAGAGGGCACACTCGTCTGGCACGTGGCTTGCTTGCGGGTTAGTAAGCGGGCGAGCGGGCGGGCGGCCGACAAACCGACTGCTGCTTTGTGGGATGTGGATGGGAATGGGGATTTGGATGGGGATTCATCCTCCGCGGTGCTCCCACCCGACCGACAGTAAGGTCGATCCCTTTGAGGTACCTCAGCTGTAACGTTCGAATTCATTCAGAGAGGTAGACAGTTGGTAGCCCCCATCGACCGCCACGCTTGAGGCGCCGCTTTCGTTCCCGGCTTGCTCATTTCGTTCCCGACTTGCTCATTTCGTTGCCGACTTGCTCATCCGGGCAATCATGCAACCGTTCGTTACAGCAATGTGAGCCCTGATGAGTCGTCCCAGCAGGTAGGGTGCACGTCCCACCAGGGCCTCGCCCGCCCGCCGCACGGCGGCTGCGGATGCGTGGCCGTACGTACTGCTGCTGGCTCGAGCTCCCGCAATCTCGGCCTCCCCGCACGTCCACATCCCCCTTAGACAGGGCCCGGAAGCCTATCCACACTGAAACGGCACTACTACTACATGTACACATGTGCACACACCACCACCACCACCATACACCACCATGTACCCCCCCATGTTCCCTTTCGGACACACCGCGGCGACGAGCATACGAATGTACCTGGTTATCTTCGGATGTACGAATTTTCTTCGACCGCGCACCAGCCGTACTACGGTGCTTAGAAGGGTGCGCGCGTGCTCGATCGATGCGATCAATCGCAGGGGCCTGTGCGGCACACGTACACCATAACAACACATGGATGCACATAATTACTATTAATATTGGTATTTTTATGAATCATCGCTACGAGGTGGACCCGAGCCCCGACTGGGTGCTCGTGCTGGGCCCAGATAACTTCTGTAGGCGCCTCATCTTCAACCCTAGGACCCTAGGACTGCGCACCCCTGCTCCGTCACCCGCGTGGGGGCGGAGGGAGGGCGGTCATGCAGCCATACCGGCCAACACACCAGGTTGCTAAGTGCGCCAGGATTGATTGCCTCTCCTGGAAACCGCGCCAGACACGCCGAATGACATGGCGGGGTGGGAGCCGGGATAAACGGGATGCACAACACATTCATGCACATGCAGCCATGCTTGCCCCTCCGACACACACATCACATGCACCCTGAATGACATAACTCCTCGGCAGGCCTCGACAGGCCTGGCTGGACCACCATCAGCCAGCACGCAATCGTGCGTATGGCCCGACCCGCTGTCGGCCCGATCGCCCCCCTTCATCACAGTCACCCGCACCCACGTCTCGGCTATCCAGCCAACTGTCCCGCCCTTTCTTCAACCGCGGCACAAGCAGGTACGGCAGGCTAGCTACATTACATACACCGGGGACGAAGCCGGGGACGAAGCCGGGCGGCGAGGTGAACTCAGTACGTGCAGACGGCGGACTACGGAGCTGGACGGAAGGGCCGGGCCGTCCACGCGCGCGCGCGCGGGACCCCAGCCAGCCCGCGCGCTCAGCCCGCCCGCCCGCCATCGATTCCTCATCCCTTTGCGCCCGCGCCACCCTCGCCGAACAATTGAACCTCGATGCCGTAGCACATGCACATAATGGCTTGCGTGGATCCGTCGATGGGATAACTACAGCGCGTGCGTCGGTTGTGGCGGTGCCCGAGATGGGCCGCGTCGGTAGGTGCCAATCGACGCACACGCAGGGTCGTCGTCCGCCGCCGGCCAGCACCCGTCCGTGGATAAGATTCTCCGTTGCCTTAGACGTTTATTCCGTTGGCACATCGGTGCGTGGGTGGTAGGTTGCTGTGATCGTAAGGCCGCCGAGCGATGTACGGCAAAGCAAGCAACTGCTGGCGGCAAGTACGGCCAGAACGTAATTTGCTGCCGTACGTCCGTCTTTATTTGATGGATGTACGACGTACGGCGGTTGCGTGTCTACGGCGTCGGTGATAGATCCGACGCCGGCTTGACATGCTGTTGCCCGTAACGCATGCATCACGCACCATGCATACCTACTGCGTGGCTTTACTGCTACGTATGACGTAACGAGCTGCATACAAGCGAGCTTATACATACACTATATCTCACGCACGCACACACCCGCCGTGCATACGCACACCCAGCAGCAGCGGCTCGCAAGCACGCAAACAAACAAACACACGCACATTTATAATACGGTTTTCCATCCGTCACTCCCTACAGCGCGCATCGCAAACTAAATAACAGCGGGCATGTCGTTGCTGTGGTGTATGTCGAGGGTCAGGTCGGGGATGAAAAGCATGTCTTGCTAGACTGCCCTGCGCAAGACTTTATCCGCGCGTGCGTTGATCGTAAGCGGTTGCTTATTGCGGCGCGCGCCTGCTGGCTATTGCGTCACCAGAAGCAGGCGCTTGGCGACTTCCGCTGCTGCGGGCCGCCTGGCGGGGTCCGCCTCCCAACAGCTCCCAATGAGGGAGCGCAGCTTGGGCGGGCATCGCTCGAGGGTGAGGCCGTCCAGCGGCAGGCGCTTTGAGGATATCGCGACGAGGGAAGCGATCTGCGCAGCAGAGCAGAGCAGATAGAGCGCAGAGCAGGCCATTAGCGCAGACAACCAGGCAACCAGAGCAGGCCAGCCATCAGAGCAGGCAATCAGGGCTTGTAAGTTGTAAAGGGCTCGACGCGCGCGGATTCGTCCGTTCTGACACCTGCTGCTGACCGCCGGCCCAGCGAGCGAGTGCGCGCGCTAGTTTGGATAGTAAAAGAATTAAGATAAATTCAAAAGTTAAAAAATAAAAAATAAAATAAAATCAAAAATTTAGTTACAATGGGCAACCGAACGAATCTATATATAGCTACTCGCGCTACCTCGCTCCATCCCATCGAATAGAAACAACGCCCGCGTGCCCACCTGTATCATGCTCAGCCCAACCCATGGCCGTTCCCCAGAGAGCATTTCCCACAAAATGACGCCGAGGGAGTAAATGTCCTGCACAAAGGGAGGACCCGTAGCGCAGCCGCAGAAGCATGCAGGCATGGATGATGGCATAGCATAGCACGAAAACAAATAAATTACATTACAAATTACAAACTACAATAACACTTTCAACAAGTGATAAAATACAATAAATTAAATTTATACGATAATGTGATGTAGCGCAGCGTGGATCGATGCTGGCTGTTGGGTTGCCCTATGGCATTCATACCCAGGGTAAACGGGGGGTAACCCCGGGTACCTCCCTACGGGGCTGGGTGGGTAAACGTATCCCAGGGTAACCCCCGGTAATTCCTCACATGTAAAATCTGTTCATTTATGTGCGTGAAGCCCATGGTCGCCTAGTCCTTCATCTGTTGGGTTGACGTGCTTCAATACCGAACCCGCTGCTTGTTCCAGCAACGTGCACCTTACCGGTATTGTATTGTTTCATTAAAATACATGGATGTTCCGCACAAGTGAGCGAGCGAGCCCAGCCACCTCTCCTCTCTACCTCCAGCGCAACCTACCTGCTGCGTGGTGCGCATGCGTGCAATTGCCGTCGTCTATCTCTGGATTTTAAATAAACTACATAGATGCAGTGCGTAGTAGATAGCTACCTTGACGCACACGCACGCACGCACCGAGCGGTCTGTGATTGTTCCACAAACGACGTCGAACGTCTCTGGGCCATGTACGGCACCTGCACAAAAACCGGGCGTTGTATCCCGTGCGTTGGAAGTGGTTGGTATGTGATTATTTGGTCAGGCCTGGTTGTGTACGTACGCAGGTAATAACACACGCATTTATTTATTGCACAGTCATCTCACAAACATCTCACGCATACGAAGCGATAACGACACAGACAGACACAAAAGACATACCGACGACACACACACACACACACACACACACACACACACGCACACACTCCTGCGTGCAGCCTGCAGCCTTACTACTTAGTATCTCGTACTAAGTATCTCGTACTAAGTATCTCGTACTAAGTATCCGGCGGATCGATTGTTTTACGGGCTGGGGCAGGCGGGCATACATACCGCGGGCATCTCCGGGCTTAGCTACCTATGCCCCTTGCTTGCTTGCCCTGGATGTCACGCACCCCTGCGTCCTGCCCTGGCTGCCTATCTAGCAACGAACACACTCATGCACGTGGACAGATAGATAGATTTCCTTATTCGCGTCGTCTCACTCACGCACCGTCCCGACTGCCGGGTTCCTTGTGACAAGCACGGTGCTGAGGAGGCGGGCCAGTCCGAAGTCCTGTACGTACGACAGCAGAATCCAAGATTGTACGGCATGCAGTAAGCCTGTAACTAACGTCATGCATTTCGACACGCACCATTCGTCGTAGTGGATAGCCGTTACTCCCTTCATAATACATAATATGTATATATAGACATATGTAAATGGAATATTTTATTACATGTGTAACCTTATATGATGCGGTGCAGACCGTAGCTAGGGTATGGCGGGCAGTCGTACGTCGGCTCCGCTCCGCCGCTACGGGTAAGTACGGTGCGGTGGGTGCCTGGCAGCTAGATGAATGGATGGATGGATGGATGCGCCTTTTGTGATGTAACAATAAGAAATAAGCAAGGGACATCAGTAATCAACATCATCAGTAAGTAACCAAGCAAGCGGGTGCGTGCATGACTCACCGCGAGCTTAGCAATCGGCTGGCTGCCGTCATCTGGGTGTGAGATCAGCACGTTGGCGGGCTTGAGGTCTGCAGCAGCAGGCGGGCGGGCGGGGAAAGCAAGGGGGCGCGGGATGGCAGGAGAGGCGGGGATAGGTATCGTTGTGGGGCTACGTAGCTGGGAAACCAGCAGCGCCTCGATTGGCGGGCTGGAGGTCTGGATGGGAACGAAAGCAAACCGAAATCGACAAGTGACATGTGGCCAGGCGTGGTCATGCATGAGGACGGACGCACCCATGCCATCCATACAGCTCTATTCATTCGTACATACCTCGGTGCAGTACAGTTGGGTGCATGTACGACAGTGCCCTGGCGATTTGGACCCCGATGCTGAGCACCTGCGTGTGACCATCCGCCGTACGTACGATAACGGGCACGTGTCAGGCGTGTGTGTGTGTTTGTGTGTGTTATCAAGGAGAAAAGCTGAGCCGCGAAAAAACAGACCCGTGTCCAGCAATGCAACCGACGACTGAGACCGAGACCAGAGTTACCAATATGCCAGGGCGAAGTATGTCGACCATAAGTAGGTGGTGTAGTCCGTGATGCTGTAGCGCCCCGTATCGTTGTCGAGCGCCGGTGGGCGCCGTTACGCCAGCAGAAGTAGCGGCTATGACGCCGTAGGCTAATGCAGACGAAACTCGACTAAAGTACCTACTGATCCTAAGGTGCAGCAAAAGCAAGGGCGTATGCGTCAACAGCGCGTGCGATGCCGACAGCAAGCAAGTGCCCGGCACAACCGTCCCAGCCCGTGCAGAAGGAAAAAGATACTGACCTGAATGCAGGAACGGGAGCACCAAGCGAAGCAGCACCGTCAGTGGTTATCGAAGCGAAGTCGGAGGACATGCAAGGCGCATGGCAAGACAGGGACACACGTGAGCGCGACGGTCCTAAAAGTTGTTAGTAAGAAGGATAAGAAGAGCAAAGGAAATGGAATGCAAAGATGCGGGTGCCGAATATGCAGTGATGTGCCGGGTACGAACGCGGTCAACTGCCGTCACAGCGCAGGGGCAAAGAACTAATCGCAGATGCGGCGGTCTGTGTTTGTGTGTGTGCACGTGTGTACGTATTGTATACAGATGCGTGCGTGCGTATTATCACGTAGTTACAATTATTAATAATGGTATTACAGTGGACGCCGCGGGTCATCGGTGGCAGCCGCAGCATCCTCACCACACACTGCAGAAACGAAACCGCGCCACCGTGGCGCAAATATGTTCGTTGCAGGTATGTACCATACATGCATGCTTGAGCAAATCGAAACAAGCGCGACAGCCAACTCCGTTATCTAGGGCGTCCAGCAGCTGACCGGTACGTACGGAGGCCGCGCCGACCGGCATACGTACGTACGGCGAATCGTACATTGTGCGGTTGTATATGTACATTCGCTTGCGCCCGCTCGCGGAGTGAAAGCTGTCTGTCCAAATCACCCAGCCAGCAGCCAGCCAACTATCTATAATATCCATATTATGTATCTATATGTCGTCCCACATGCTTCCCGAATCTAACTGCCCCTAGACCTTCCGTTCGCCCACCGTCTATCCAGTGGTAGGTGGATGATGAATAATGGAGCGAGCCGCCGGCTGTCACACAGCTCCGCCGCCCCTGCCTGATGACCTACGCCATCGATTTATGTGCAGGTTTGCTGCTGCTGCTGCTGTGCCCATGCACGCATCTGCCCCACCAACCGAAGCCTGCCCGCCCGCCCGCCCGATTCGCACCGACCTACCGTGGGCAGCGGCAGCAGCGGAGCTTGATGGCGCCCGTGCATGACCTTCTCCAGGGAGGTATCCATCAGCTCCATCACCAAGCACATCTGGGGGGGCCTGTACGTGTATATGTACGTTAGTAGTTTCATCATTCGCGCGGCGCGTTGGGCAGATTGCAATGCATGGGAAGTTGATCCATTCATTGGGCGCGTTGGGCAGAATGCAATGCAACGCAGTGCAAGAATGGGAACGGACGACACACACACGTCGGCTTGGGGTGGGCGTAAGCAGCAGGGAGTGAGGCGGCGGCTGCATCGATTGCACACCGCTGCTTTGAGGATTGGGTCGGTCGCTGCGTGGGGACGGTTGACTGCGAGGTCCCACGCGCGCGCGGCCGGGTCCGCTGCAACTAACACGCACGTACGAAGCGACACGACACGACGATGAGAATCAGTGGTGATGAGGAGTGAGACTCCTGCGTGGAGTCTGCGAGTAAGCGAGTGCTGTGTGCGCGTTGTGTGATGTCTATGACAGGCAAACAAGACGACCGCGCCGTGCTGTGAGTGTGCTTACTCGAGACAGGCCGCCAGCAGCCTCACAATGTTGGGATGCTGGCAGCGCGCCAGGACCTCCACCTCCTGCGCGAGGGCCCGGCCTGCAGGCCCGAGAGAGAGATCCCCCGCTGTCGAACTGTCGCCGCCGCCGCTTGAGCCGAGGGCTACTGCGGCGGGCTGCTGCTGCGGCTGCTGCTGGCTGGCTTTGCCATCCCCCAGATCCACCAATTCCTGCGTCGGCAGCTTCCTATTATTGGCCGCCGCCGCCAGACCGGTGTTGAGCAGCTTGACCGCCACGCGCTGTCCATGGTACAGCCCAACCAGTACCTTGCCGTACGTGCCAGCGCCGAGGATTTCTTCGTAGAGTAGCTGCACCGTGTTGTCATGAGCATCGCCGCCAGGCAATAAACCCTCGTTGGCGGTGGTTGCGCCATCCACCGTGCCGCCGCCAGCATTCGCCGCCGCCGCACTGCCGCCGACGGCGGCGGCTGCGTTGTCGGTGCTGGCGGTGGTGGAAATGCCGGCGCTGGCAGAGGCGGAGGAATTACTGTCGGGGCTGCTGCCAACAGCGGCAGAGGTCCTTTTCTGGGCTTGTTCGCCGGCGCCGCCGCCGCCGTCTACGCCGTCGTTGTCGTGCAGTCTCACGTGGAGATTGACGACCGGCAGCATGGGCGTCATTCGGGTGATGGGAGCCAGCAGCGTTTCGTCATCCCCTGCGTGTGTGTGTGTGTGTGTGTGTGTGTGTGTGTGTGTGTGTGTGTGTGTGTATGGGGGTTAGGGTTTTGTAGCATGTCATCATGTCATCATGTATCGCTTATCGCCGGTATCGTTAGGATGCATGGAAGTGTGCCGCCGCACGCACCGCAGTGATGATCAGAAAGTAAAGCATGTGAGCAATGGCGAGCGAACAGTTGCAAGGTACGACGGATGCATAGTGGTCGTACATATATACAGGTACACAGATACTACTCCCCGCCGCCCGCCCGCCCGGAAACCAAAGGTATGCGTCGTCCCCCGGCGCCGCTAGCCGCCGCCTGGTCTGTTGGCGGGGTGCGCTAGATGAAACCCCGCGCTAGCCGGCACTACTCCGCCGTTTCCACCCGTGCAACAAGTTGCACTGCAGGAAACTTAATGATTCACAAGCTATTTTGTTTTATTGTCCTAGACATAATATGTTTGGTAATAAGCGTCGCCGGGCGTCACGCACGCTTACTGACTTTCATGGACGTCATGTGCGCTTCTCTTCACGTCTCCCCCATCAGCATCCGCCGCAACGAGTGCGGCACCAATGTCCATCGCATCTACCTTGGCAGCTCCACTGTTGCTGCAAAAATCCGTTGAGGGCTCCATAGCTTTACCCACCATACCAGCAGCAGCAGCAGCAGCAGAAAACATGCCACGGCCAGAGCTGCGTGCCGCGGACGAGCCATGCATCGGAAGGTTTCGAATAGTTGTATATATATGAATATGAATAAATATGATTACATCATATCGATATGTATGATTGTCGGCATCCAGGCAGCTCCGGCAAGCAACGGACAATTGAGGGCGGGCGCGACTGCTGCGGCGCAACGCCCGCCCGTTCGTTTTTCAGCAGGTAGGGTAGGTCGACACATTCCTACATTTTGCTTGCAATCCGGACGAACAAACAGCTCCAATCAATCATCTGTTGCGCTTTTATTAGCGTTACGTATGAGTCAATTTAAAAAGTTAATGAATGCCCGCCTGCCGCTCGACCGGGTTGCATTATTTCGGAGTTTAATTCTTACATATAAGAATTAAATGGAACCAAAGAGACACACACATATAACCCTTTATGTATATAGAGGAGTAATAAAACATAAACCCTGTATGTATTTAATATCGAAAAGCCACCTCTTATCTCGATCGCGTACCTGCACCTGCTGCGGCGGCGGCTCGGCGACCTCGCCCATATCACGGCCGCGGCCATAGCAGCCGCTAGAACACAGCCTGCAGCACAGATACCGGGCGTGAAACAGAGTGCAATATATTTATAATATATATATATATATATGGTACGTATATATATATATATGGTATATATATATGGTACGTATATATATATATATATATATATATATATATATATATATATATATATATATATATATATATATATATGGTACGTATCTACGGACAACCCCAGCACGCCCGCACTTTTGCTACCGCCGCACGCCCCCACAACCCCTGCACGCCCCCACTACCGCCGCACGCCCCCACTACCCCCACGCCTCCACTACCCCCGCCACACACCCCCACTACCCCTCCCCGCGCCCCCACTACCCCCGCACGCTCCCACGCACTTCGGTGCACTCCTTACCGCCCAACACACTGGGAAGCACGATGGCCAGCATCTGACTGCTGCTGCGCTTCCCCCCGCCGTCTGCACGACTTGATGCCCCGCCGGCGCCGCCTCCATCACCACCGCTGCTGCTGGTCCCGCTCGTAGCTGCAGTGGCGGCATCACCTCCATTTCCTCCGCCACCGCCAGTAGTCCCGTTGGTGGATGCCTTGCTGCCGCCTCCACTGCTGCCGCCGGCGGCCGCCGCCGCTTCCTTCAACATGTTGGCGAAGCAACCCACTGTGGTGTACTTGGCGGCACACTCATCAGTCATCGCGTACTCACACTGCAAGTAACAATAATCGAAGGTAGGTAGGCAGGTAGGTAGGTAGGTATAAGTAGTAATAAGTGATGCCCATGGTGACAACATCACGCGCGCCACAAATATACCAAAAATAAGCAGCGATAAACTGGCTGCAACACGTGCGTCCTGGCTAGCTGATCCAAACCAACATACATTACACCTCGATTATTGCTGCTGCTCAGTGCTAGCTTGCTGGCTCGGCCTCGTGCTATATACCCGGCGTGTACGTGCGTGGTACCACGCAACACTAGCTAGCTCGTGCAAGCACTTTTACCCCCAGTTCCCCATACACACATACATACGCCCATCGCTCGGTCCATTTATTATAGTGCGTTATTTATTGATCCATAAGCACCCACGGCACGACACCCACGGGCCACGACGACGGACCCACCCACCGCATAGAAGACGTTCAGTGCGCGCATGATGTAGCCCGCGTTCCAGTATTTGTACGAGTTGCCCCCGGTAGCGTTGTTGTTCGTGTTGAAGGCGTACGACGCAAGGTCAACGTACAGCCCCGTTCCGGGCCAGCAGCGCTTCAGGTCCCAGCGCGAGGTGTCGTTGATGCAGGTGTCCGCACCCGGGAGCTTCATCTGCGGCAGGGCCTGCTGTGTGCCGTTGTCACCGGCCGGCCGGGGCGCGGTCCGCATCGCCACGAGTGTCTCGTTCACTGGGATACAGACTCCTGCGGTGGGCGGGTATGAATGCAGCGACCGAGTGAATGGGTGGGTGGAGGGTGGTGAGTGAGATTGTTGCAGGTGAGAGCTGACAAAGGCGGCTGGAAGAGTAGTGCTTGATTTATTTTGCTCTGCATGTAATAATGACCTACCAGGGCCGTACGCTGTACGACATCTGCGATCCACAAGGATAATGCACATTCATCTGCTGCGTGGCAGCTGACTGGCTGTCTCTATCTGGCGGGCTTGCGCTCACACCCGCACGCCCTTGACAAATGTAAACATCGATCTAGCCAGGCAGCTACCGTATAGGTAACCTGTTTGTGAAGAGGCGACCACGTACGGCGCGATAGGGCGCAATGAACAGACGACTACGTACGTACTTTGGGGTAAAATTCGTTCATTCAACTTGCAGCTACCTAAGCTACCAAGTAAGCACAGCACAGCACAGCACACTCAACTGTGTATCAAGGCCGCTTGGTAAATGATCACAACAGCGGCGGTTGTTAACGGCACCGGCGAGGAGGGTTTCTGTGCTGGGTAGGAGTCGATCGTGCCGTATATCGCATCACCTCCCTCAATGCCGTAAATGAGGTCCAATCCTGGCGCCTGTGGGCATGGAAAGTAACACCCAAAAGTCACACGCGTGATGCATTATAATGCATGTTTAATGCATCGGTTTTGTGCGTGCGTGCGTGTGTTTTGCGCACAAGCACGCACGGCGTCTGCAACCCTGCCCACCAGGGCCCACGCACCTGAAAGAACGGCGGCTGTCGGTAGTTCTGCAGCACTACCCTCGTGATGGTCATCGTCACATTCAGCCCCAGAGTCACCTGCATGCGAATGACCCAGCAGGGGGAGCACCGCGCGGGCGGGCGCGCGATCGACGGAAGGGGAGCGCGCATGTCGACATCCTGTACAAGTCCGTAGTGGGGATCCGGACACGTGAACGTCGCACGGTCTTCGCCATAGTCGATAACCGCCTGCAGAACGACTTTCGGCCCGTCACCAATATCACGAGAGATCTTTCCAGCCGTCGATTTATAACGGCAGGCTTCAAAAGTCCGTCAATAACACATCCAATGTAAGAAAACACCAAATTAAAGAGGTTTATAGTTGTAGACGTACTGCACATAATCTTCATCATTACAGTATCGGCTTCACTCCGACCTCTTTTATTTAACCTCAATTTCCCTGCATTTGATCTCAAGCGCCAGCAACATTTAAAGTTCATATGGGCAAAAGCTGCTCTCTGCGGAATTTTATATATCCATACAGACCGAACTCATTTCACTGTTGATGCACGAACACACACCAGTTGTTGATAATCTCCTCCGTAAGTTGATAATCTCCTCCGGTACTTCACTTGCATTCGGACGACAACCGCCAACTCCTTAACCTCCAGCTCCAGCGTAACGACTGGATTGAAAACACCCTTAAACCCACCCTTATGACGCTGGCGTTTGCCGTCCGAAAACTGCTAGCCCAGGAGGTAGGTCACGTATACCCTCGCGTACTGTTCATCACTACGGCAGGCAAAGTGTAATCCACCCATGCAACAACGATTTCCCTTTTGCACTTCCGATGACACATATTTATGTATTCGTACCTTGCCGCGTAGGAAACCGAGATTCAGCACCGGGTAGTTTGTAGGCTCGTCATCGGGACCCGTAACCGTCAGGTTTCGCGTCACCAGCACAGGCGCAATAATAGGCGTCGCCCAGTCTTGTTCCAATAACATAATGTTTTGCCGTATTCTCAATATTTGTACTGCTGGATATGCAAAAGCGGACGCCAAGTCTGCACCATTGAAACAGTCCACGGTGATCAGAGAAGCTCCGTTGGCGCCATCTGTACTTTTATCAGTTAAACTCCTAGCACGGTCTGGGCCAGGGGATTGGTCATTTGACTGGTCACGTTGGGAATAGGCGGACGTACAGGATCTGCACAGTATCATCAGGCTTAACAAATTATTTATTAAAATCACTTTGTGGCTGCCCATTCGAATGCGTAAAAACGAAAAAACGGCAGGTGAAGGTCGTCTGTTTGAACTGGGCAACTGGCAACATTCTTCAGTCGCTTGCGGCAGCAGCCTCCCCTGGAGCTTCAACACCAGTCGCCGCCGAGAGCGTTTCTTAACCCTTTAGAAAGGCTTGTGAAAAGTGTACATAAATCTCTTGGTAGATGTGTAGAAGACCGCGCACCGGGAGCGGACCCTGGCTTTGCATCGCACCTGGCCACCATTGAAACCCAATCAAAGCCTATTTCCTATTGTTAGGTTGTTTGTATCAATCAAATCGCTGCAAAGGTTTGCAAAGCATTGCTGATATGCCAGCGTCGTATTCAAACGAAATAAAAGCATGGGCAATTCAAAAGAAAGTTCCGGACAAGCCTGGACGGCCACAGCACGTAATCGTGCATGTGGCCCGACCTGCTGTCGGCCCGACCCGCTTCACCCGCACCCACGTGTCGGGCTATCCAGCCAGTTGTCCCTTTCTTCAAGCGCGGCACAGGCAAAGCAAGGCGGCCAGCTACATTACGGACGTGCCGATGGACTTAGGAGGTGGAGGACCCGGGCATCGATTCCATCTTGCACTCCGTGCTGAACTGAACCTGTAACTACCTTGATGGTAGCAAACATACTCAATGTTAATAATGAAAAATATAAGAAATAATGGCCTTGATTAGTCGATATAAAACTACGATCTTCAGTTAGGGAGGCGCCAGAGGTAGGTGCATGGCGAGTGGGACCCTGGGACGGCGTGTGGGGGCCTGCTGGGACGGCGTGTGGGGGCCGGCGTGTGGGACCCTGGGACGGCGTGTAGAGGCCTGGGACGGCGCGTGGGGGTCTGCTGGGACGGCGTGTGGGGCCTGGCACGAGGTGAAAAGCGCACTTGCAAATACCAAGGGGCTCGAATTCCTGTTACAGCTGTCAGGCAGTAATGCATCGTAAGGTCGATATCAGGGCGATGTACGTCAACTGCTGGCGGCAGTAATTGCAGCAGCAGCCAGTTAATTGCTTCCGTGCGCCTTTACCTCATGCAGGCTATCTGGAGTGAGTGTGTGTTACATGGATGGCTGCGGCGGCGGGCCGCGTGCAGAACCCCCCGCCTGCTTGTGCGTACATCTGCATACCTATATATATACCCATCGAGCTAGCGAGCCATATGTAGGCCCCAGGGCACCAAAGAGCGAACGAACGCCCCAAAAGCACGTGCATGATGATGCGCATAAGCAGGGAAAATGATAGGATACTACTACCGTTCAAAGGGGACGATTGCGTTGCGATGAGCGCACACACATGCAGGAGCCTTGCTTGCTAACGAGCCGGCGATTCCCAGCAGGCCGTGGCTTCCAGCGTTTCCAGCATGGTATATATGTAGTGAACCCATCAGGACAGCACTCCTCCATGGAAAACAGTACAATCAAACAGTGCAGTTCACCTAGCAAGACATGTTTTCGACCTCGACCTGGCTGGCCGCCACGGCGACCAACGACACCACAGCATAGCAACGACAGGTAGACCCGCTGGTAGGGGCAGACACGACGGATGTCTGCTGCCCCTACATACACACGCAACGTACGGCCTCTGTATATTGGACTCGCTCCAACGCACTAAACGCGCGCCCAGCAAGACAACCGGGACTGCATGCGTTAGCCTGCTTGCTTGCGATGCGCATTATCTACTGCTGTGAGGTAGCAGCAGGATGGATGGAATGAATACGTACCGCATGTAGCACACGGTGGCCGTAATAAACACTATGGCTACCGTGCTCTTGCAAACGACAGCGAGATAGACCCATTATTCAGTGCTTGAATGTATTTCGACACTTGAATTTCCGCTGGCTGCTTACCATTCGAATGTATCCGAATGGCTGGATGCGTGAAACCCCTTTGCGTGCATGGCAGATATATAGAACCCCAAGACGCGCCTGCCCGCCTCCGACTAACGGCGCATCAAGCAACCGCTTCCTTAAGTGTGGCTGTCACCATAATTTATCTTCGAGTAGTAGTGATGAGGAGTGGCTTAGAAAGCAACCAACGAATCAACACGTACACAATAAGCTTGGCATCAATCATCGCTCGTGTAGCAAACCGCTCCAGAAGGCGTATGTACTATTCCCAAAACGAGATAGAGTACCCGCAACACTGAAGTCCCCCGCCCCGCCCATATGTGACGGTAGGTGGTTCTACTGGCTGCTGCCTCCCGCCCATACGCATGACTAATACTACTGCTGCGTACAAGCAAGCTCACATACATGTCATATCTAACACACACATCCGCCGTGCATACATACTCACACCCTGCAGCAGTGGCTGGCTGGCGCGCACGCATAAATACGTATAAATAGCAGATAGATAGGTGGGTTTGTACGTAGGCCGCGTGCATGCACTTGATGATTTCCGCGCGCCTGCTGCTGGCTACTGCAGCATTATAAGCAGGCACTTGGCGACCTCCGCTGCCGCGGGCCGCCTGGCGGGGTCCACCTCCCAACAGCTCCCAATGAGGGCCAGCAGCTTGGGCGGGCAGCGCTCGCGGGAGAGGCCGTCCAGCGGCAGGCGCTTTGAGGATATCGCGACGAGGGAAGCGATCTGCGCAGCAGAGCAGGGCAGACGTTCCAGCGCGATATGGAGGACGGCGGGGCCTCTATCTAATAACCAGATGTAAGATCGACCAGATAGCGATGCTCCGTCCCTGTATTGTGACGGAGCGTCTGTACAGCTCTTCGCCGTACCGACTTACACCAGATACCCTAGGGCGGGGTCACTGGCACGTGCAGTGCGTTCCACACTTGCTTAGATAGATAGCGTGAAGTGGCGTGCCAGCGAGGATGGCCAACCGATGCCAACCGATGGCCAGCCAGCGAGGATGGCCAACCGAATCCGTCGCTACCTGCGTGGCAACGACTCTAGCCCCGCCACCCACCTGTATCATGCTCAGCCCGCGCCATGGCCTCTCCCCGGAGAGCATTTCCCACAAAATGACTCCCAGCGAGTAAATGTCCTGCACAAAGGGAGGACCCGTAGCTCAGCAAACGTATGCATGGATGGATAGTGGCATAGCATATAGTACATGAAAGTCATCTTATTATATACTAAAATAAACATGATACAATATATATAGGGTATATATATAGTGCAAAACAACATATCATTCCATGAAATAACAATATGATATAATATTGAACATCTGGTCAGGACTCGGGTCCACCTTGCTTATAATGGTTACTACTAATAACATGTTATTATGTAACATAATAAAACACAATCAAAATATAATACAACATAATATAATGTGGTGTAATGTTACGTAACAGAATACAACATAATAAAAAATAATATTAGAGCAACAGATATAATACAATATAACACAATACAATACAACAGAATAGAAAACATAACATAACATAATGGTGAGGAAGCCTGTATGGTGAGGAAGCCTCGGCTGTCGCCGGGGCTGTCACCGATGACCCGCGGGGTCCGCTGTAACATCCTAATAATAATAACATAATTTCATGTTCCATATTACTGTAGCACAACATAACAGAAGATAATGAATATGTCATATGGTTCATATTATATAATATGACGTGCGTAATATAATGTAGATAGTATAGCGTGGATGCTGGTTGCTTGTGGGATCGCTGGCGTGCTATGGTTCAAAATCAAACCCGCTGCTCTAGCAACATCCAACACCTTTTTTAGGCGTAGTCTGCTTGCATGCAAGTGCCGTCTTGCGAGGTTCAATTACTGAGATGCATTTCGCGCGTAGTGGCGAGAGAGGCAATAATGTACGTAAGGACACCCACCGTGCGGTCTGTAATTTTTCCATTATTCGCGATGTCGAACGTCTCGGGCGCCATGTACGGGACCTGCACACGCGCGCGCCCGGTTGTTGGATCCAGCCATTGGAGGTGGTATGTGATATCTGATCAGATCAGGTCAGCAGGTCTGTAACCCCCGCAACTGTTGTACAATAACATTGTGTGTTGCAAATAAACACCTTACTAGACGTATGATACACACGAGTCAGCTTTCACCGTCGTCTCACGCACCGTCCCGACCGCGGGTTCCTTGTGATAAGCACGGTGCTGAGGAGGCGGGCCATTCCAAAGTCCTGTACGTACGACAGCATCAAAATTGTACGGCTGTAAGCCTGTAATGTCACCAGGACACCAGCCATACATTGCAACGTGGAGAATAGCTGCCGGCGGTACATATGCGTGTAATTCGTGCGGTAGGTAGGTGCAGTAGGCGCAGGCCCCCTAGCCAGCTAGGGTACCGCGGGCAGTTGTCGGCTCCGCTGCTACGGGCCAGCGAGGGTGTGTGTGTGGCAGCTGGCCTTCCTTGGTTGTGCGACGCAACGAACGACCACGCAATCCAGCGGGTGCGTGCATGACTCACCGCGAGCTTAGCAATCGGCTGGCTGCCGTCATCGGGGTGTGAGATCAGCACGTTGGCGGGCTTGAGGTCTGCAGCAGCAGGCGGGCGGGCGGGGAAAGCAAGGGGGCGCTGGATGGCAGGAGAGGCGGGGGTAGGTATCGTTGTGGGGCTACGTAGCTGGGAAACCAGCAGCACCTTGATTATTGGCGGGCTTGAGGTCTGGAACACGCAAACAAATGAACGGGCATACATCGAAATATCATACATGTATTTAGCGAAAAAAGCCTTAGCGATCCAAAATAATTATTATTAAGGATGTAACAGCAGCGGACCCAGCGGGTCATCGGGGACAGCCATCGGCGACAGCCGAAGCTTCCTCACCATACACTGCACACCAAATTAATGTCGGTCCGACCCATTTGTGTGTGATGATGACATGGTATGAGATTAGTTTAGCTAATGAAAAGCAAGCAAGCTGATCAGCAGCGGTGGCATCGATCCTGGTGTGTCCGTGTACCGATGATGATGTCGTTGGTTGCTTCTATGTTGTACAAATCGCGTAGCGCGCGTGGCGTATGATGACATGCCGTCTGCTGTACGGAAGCGTCCGTACATACACGTAGGCAGCAGACAGTGAGTTCCTTTATTTCGGGTTTACTTCTAGGCGGCCCCGTCCGGCTTCTGTCTAGGGTACCCAAGGCCCAGAATGGGCCCGAATACGTAACGTGATCAAGAAATAAATGGATCATACATACAAACACCGAGTCGCACCGACCCATGATTACACATGTTACCCATACCTCGGTGCAGTATAGTAGGGTGCATGTACGACAGTGCCCTGGCGATTTGGACCCCAATGCTGAGCACCTGCGTGTGACCATCCGCCGTACGACCACGGGTACGTGCCAGCAGGCGTTAGTTTAACCCATAACCGGCCAAGCCCGGATACTTACCAAGACCTGCTGCAATTTACTTACCATTACATTGGCATATATATTCATGCCTATATATCTATCTCTATCGATCTGCCCCGCGACCTTCTAGACCTTCGCCCAATATCTATTCAGCGGTGGACGGAGTAGTAGATGGAGCCGCCGGCTGCCACGCACACAGCTCTGCTGGCATATCGATTTACTTGCTGTTTTGCGCGGCTGTATATATGTGCCCACGCACGCAGCTGCCTCGGCCCACCCAACGCCCGCCCACCCCATAGATTCGCACCGACGTACCGTGGGCAGCGGCAGCAGCGGAGCTTGATGGCGCCCGTGCATGATCTTCTCCAGGGAGGTATCCATCAGCTCCATCACCAAGCACATCTGGGGGGGCCTGTACGTGTATATATATGTACGTTAGTAGTTTCCTTCGATAGGCTCGTTGAAGTGCGTGTGTGGTCGGCATATATGCATTATAAGCATGCATGGGGACGACACACGACGACGGCGGGCCGGGGGTGGGTTTAATAAGCAAGGAGCACGGCGGCCGACAGCAGGCAGGCAGGTAGGTGCACGCGAGATTTACAAGATAGAATTTCACACGTTACGAGGGCGTCTAGGGCATCAACGTGACCGATTGCATCTACATATATACATACGACATATGTACATGTTCTTTTACTGCGTGCATGCGTGGGTAGGTCCAGCTGATAACGACTGCGTGCACTCGCGAGCAATCAACGATCAGTGATGAGGACTCAGACAGCAGCTACATACCTAAGCGAGTGTATGTACATGTAATGCGAAAGTAATAAGTGATGAGTGAGGAATAATGCGCGTGCCTGCTGCGATGCGTGCGTGCGTGGCGATGCCCAATCACGTTAGTTGCGCAGGCGCTGCTGTTTGTATCGATAGATGTGCGTGTGTGCTTACTTGAGGCATGCCGCCAGCAGCCTCACAATGTTGGGGTGCTGGCAGCGCGCCAGGACCTCCACCTCCTGTGCGAGGGCCCGGCCTTCAGGCCCGAGAGAAAGCTCCCCCGCTGTCGAACTGTCGCCGCCGCAGCTGGAGCCGAGAACGCCCGCTGATGGCTGCTTGCTGCTTTTCTCATCCTGATCCGCGGGCGATACATATGTCGACATCTTTGGATGATTGTTATTATTATTCTGCTGATGGGGCGCCAGGCCTGTGTTGAGCAGCTTGACCGCCACCCGCTTTCCATGGTACAGCCCAACCAGTACCTTGCCGTACGTGCCAGCGCCGAGGGTTTCGTCGTACAGTAGCTGCACCGTGTTGTCATGATCATCGCCAGGCAATAAACCCTCGTTGGCGGTGGTTGCGCCATCCACCGTGCCGCCGCCGGCATGCGCCACAGCAGCAGCAGCAGGAGCATTAACACCTCCAACGCCGGCGGCGGCGGCGGTGGCGCTGTCGAGGGCGATGGAACCGGTCCTTATCTCCGCGTGTTGATTACGGGGGACAGCAGCAGCAGCGGCCTCGCCGGCGCCGGCGCCGCCGCCGCCTACGCCGTCGTTGTCGTGCAGTCTCACGTGGAGATTGACGACCGGCAGCATGGGCGTCATTCGGGTGATGGGAGCCAGCAGCGTTTCGTCATCCCCTGCGTGTGTGTGTGTGTGTGTGTGTATGGGGGTTAGGGTTTTGTAGCATGTCATCATGTATCGCTCGCCGGTATCGTTAGGATGCATGGAAGTGTGCCGCCGCACGCACAGCAGTGATGATCAGAAGCCAGCAGCCAGCAGTATAGTAGATAGGGTACATACGTGCTTTTGCATTATTGGCGAACGAACAAGTAAGCCCAAGGTACCGCCGGTACTTATAACTGTTATAACGGTCTAAACGGTCGTACTGCTGGGACACACGCACTTACTATATATTCCTTAATCGTGGTAACCCTCAAGCTTACTACCTATGTTGAATTTTAGTTGCGTTCCTAACTTGAATTTGGTTAACTTCAAGTAAGCTTACTTCCGGTGAACTGGTGAGCGCCACTCTCGCTGTATGGCGCTTGCCTCCTCTTCACGTCGGCCGTGCTGCCGCCATCCGCAGCAACACGTGCGGTCCCAATCTCCATCGCATTAAACGTGTCATCTCCAAGGCTGCTGCAAGAATCTGGAGATCGCGCCATAGCTATACCCACGACACCATGGGCCCCGCCGGAGCTGCATGTGTGCGGCCGAGCCATCGTATCGAGATGTTTCACAAATTCTTTAGATAGGCAAAAATAGAGGGTTACAATTTACCGTACATACATAACGTACAATATGTTCAGCAGCCAGCCACCTCGCTAGCCCTTCGCATCGCGCACCTGCACCTGCTGCGGCGGCGGCTCCGCATCGCCCACATCACGGCCGCGGCCACAGCAGCCACGAGGACACAGCCTGCAGCACGCAGCACGCAGCACGCAGCAGCAGACAGGATGCCGCGCGTCCGTGTGTAGGTAGGTATGTAGTCCTATTGCAAAGTAAAGATGTACGGCATGGTACAGAGCGCTTACAGAGTTAGGGCGGGTGGCGATTGCGATGGCGAGCGTGGCTGGTTGCCTCGGGCCGAAAGGGTCCCGGGAAGTTCCCCATCAGAGGAAAGGGAGTGTAGTAGGTGTCGTACAATGTTCGGCCCTGCTCCTCAAATACGGTGCGAAGCAGTGTGCCAGCATCTCGAGAAGCCTTTGCCAGCTCTCACCTACTACACCGCCGTACATACATGCAACGTACGTATGTTATGAATAATATAAATATGTATCATGACAATAATAACAGGGTCTTAAGGGATATAATTATAGTTTTATTTTATTAATTATTATTATATTACGCTGGGCAAACCCTAGCGCGGATTAAGGAAGGGGGCAGGGGCGGTATTACTTCCTACATCTTGTACATCTTGCTTTTTGCCACTACCCGCACACATGCATACATGTTGAGCCATTGTCATCTGCTGACACACCTGGCACACCTGGCACGTACCGGCATAACCCCGCACCACTCCCACTTGCTTCGCTTCCCCCTTCCCCGCACACGCACACGCAGACACTCACACACACGTGGATGTGTTCCCGCCCTGGAGTAGTCCTCGTTTACAGCCGCGGCTCATTTTTCTTGTACATACACACATACGTCAGTTATTACTCACCGCCCAACACACTGGGGAGCACGATGGCCAGCATCCGATTACTGCGACCGCGTCCCCCGCCGCCGCCGTCCGAGTTCCCTGATGGACCGCCGGTACCGGCCCCGTCACCGCCGCCTGCTGCCCCGTACGTAGTCGTACTGGTGGACCCACCGCCGCCAGTCCCGTTGATGGATGCCTTGCTGCCGCCTCCACTGTTGCCGCCGGCGGCCGCCGCCGCTTCCTTCAACATGTTGGCGAAGCAACCCACTGTGGTGTACTTGGCGGCACACTCATCAGTCATCGCGTACTCACACTGCAAGTAACAATAATCGAAGGTAGGTAGGTAGGTAGGTAGGTAGGTAGGTAGGTAGGTACGTAGGTAGGTAGGTAGGTAGGTAGGTAGGTAGGTAGGTAGGTAGGTAGGTAGGTAGGTAGGTAGGTAGGTAGGTAGGTAGGTAGGTAGGTAGGTAGGTAGGTAGGTAGGTAGGTAGGTATAGTAGGTAGGAAGTGTAACACGGCGCGGCCAAGGCTTCTCGAGATGCTATGCAGGGTCTGTTGTTGGGACATATACTGTAACAGGCAGGTGCAAGCTAGCTAACAAGCAATATCGATGTACCAGCCACACACAACCGACCAAAGTTATGTATTGGCCAGTTAGTTGCTGGCTGCAGCTGTATGCGTGCAAATCCTCTGCAACGAATACGGTGTATGACACGAAAGCAGCAGCATTCAGTGGCGGCGCTTCATTCGTTTATATATTCATCTTAATCCCCACGCACGCACGCCCCCGCCCATACATGCCGGCATCGCTCGTGCCGTTAACCCCATCCGTCCATCCAGCACCGATCCTCAGCATCATCACCCACTACTGTAAAACTGTGGGCGGTGCAAAGGCCACTCGAGCTGCTGTGCTCCACCAATCCTAGGCATATATCCTTACGGCTACACCGCCGTGTTACAATTACACCCACAAACCGCGACGCACCCACCTACCGCATACCAGACGTCCAGCGCGCGCATGATGTAGCCCGCGTTCCAGTATTTGTACGGGTTAGTCCCCGTAACATTATTGTTCGCGTTGAAGGCGTACGCTGCAAGGTCGATGTACAGTCCAGTTCCGGGCCAGCAGCGCTTCAGGTCCCAGCGCAAGGTGTCGTTGATGCAGGTGTCCGCACCCGGGAGCTTCATGCGCGGCACGGCCTGCTGTGTGCCGTTGTCACCGGCCGGCCGGGGCGCGGTCCTCACCGCAGTGAGCGTGTCATTCACTGGGATACAGACTCCTGCGGGCAGCAGCGACCGAGCGAGTAAGCGAGTGAGTGAGCTGCGATGTAGCTAGATAGGTAAGTAAACGCAATAATGCAAGGAACGGGCGGCTGCACGAGCGCACGCACTCACGCAAGCAAGGAGCATGCATTTGACCGCACGCGTGCACGTGCAGATCACTTCGTTCCTTATATCAATCGCTCGCCCGCCGCCACCATCACTTGCCATGCAACGGAAAGATGTCAGCCACATGCCCATACATACATACGTGCTCTATCTTCAAGTTAAACGTACGCCAATCAAGGACGAGGGAGCAGCACGCACGCAGCGAAGTGCCTGTTGTGCGCATCTGTTGGCCTACTGGCGGCAGGCTTGCACGCACGCACGCCCCGTACGTTACAGTTCGTTTGTCTCTCGCTTTAGCTATCTAGGTAGATAGCGTAGATTCTAGACGGTGAAGGGACGACGTAGGTTTGTTGGGTCAGGCCAACATTGGTAGGTCGGTAATTGTTTCTGAATGAAAATAAATCATCCTGGCTACTTGAATGAATGAATGAACTTTACAGCGGACCCCAAAGGGATCAACGGTGTATACCAGGGCAAGCCCCAGCAGGCTACTTGCTTGCAGCTACATACAGGTAATAACGCGAGCACAGCACACTCAACTGTGCAGCATGGCAGCTTGGTAAATGATCACAACAGCGGCGGTTAACGGCACCGACGAGGTGGGCTTCTGTGTTGGGTAGGAGTCAATTGTGCCGTACACCGCATCACCTCCCTCAATGCCGTAAATGAGGTCCATTCCTGGCGCCTGTGGGCATGGAAAGTAACAAACATTGTGCGTGTTTTCCGAGGTGGTATCATTTATTATTAGTTTTTTTTCATATTTTAAGTTTTTACGTATTATTTATATTATATTATATTATTACATTTATTACATAATATAATATAATACTATATAATATCATATTATATTATGTGATTATTATTAGCGGACTCCGCGGGTCATATTATATTATTTTATATTATATTATATTATATTATATTATATTATATTATATTATATTATATTATATTATATTATATTATATTATATTATATTATATTATATTATATTATATTATATTATATTATATTATATTATATTATATTATATTATATTATATTACTAGTTATTGTTATGATGATTATCTGATACAAATGGATCCGGGTCACAGGCGTGCATGCGTGTGCATTATACGAAAAAACATGGGCACGAAAGCAGTCGTTGGTTGTATAACCGTTCTCCACGCACATACAACCACGCACGGCGCCTGCAACCCTGCCCACCAGGGCCCACGCACCTGAAAGAACGGCGGCTGGCGGTAGTCCTGCAGCACTACCCTGGTGATGCCGATGATAACATTCAGCCCCAGCGTCACCTGCGACCGACCCAGCAGGGGGAGCGCCCCGCGGGCGGGCGGGCGATCGACCGACGGAGGGAGGTCGGGACGTCGACATCCCGTACGAGTCCATACATCGATGACCGGTTGATGATTGTTGAATTGGACGTACGTCTCTTGGGTGGGCGGCGGGAAGGGAGGTTGGTTCGCTGGCTTGGGTGCTACAGATAGATATATCCATCCCAAAGATGTTACAGGATTGTATCCATGCACGATGCCGTATGTATGTACATTCGTACGTGTAATACACCCACGGACGGAGGCACCGGCGTTCCACCATTGCCGTTTAAATGAGTCGTCGCGTGGTAGCAGTGGAACCCGCGCGCGAAAGCAGCTAGCATGTACCGGGCGCACGTGAGCATGCATCCAACATTTTGCTTGGGCCGTTCGTTGATCCCATTTGGGGGTCCGCTGTGAGCGTCATTCATTCGTCCGTTCATTCATTTTGGGCGTCATGGGCGGTATGGGGTGGGGTGGCCCCGGGGTTGTGGTGGCTGATGAAGACCTACGGGCTGCCTGCTGCTGCTGTGGGCGATCGATCGACCTCCCCCGCCGCCCGTGTTCAGCTGCTGGATCCAGCTGCTGGATCCAGCTGCTGGATCCGTGTTCGGTCTTCGGTGCCGTGTAGCGTGCGAGATGCTGTCAGGGCGGCCGTACACTGTGCGACACCTGCGATGTGTGTGACCCCTGAGGCGTGTCCCGCTTGATTGCATGCCCCGCCCCCGAGTGGTCCGAGTGCCTCGCTCGAGCTAGCCTGTCCCGGCGGCGGCGGCGGATTCTGCGTTGTGCCCATTCACGAAGGCACGCTGGCTGGCGGGTCTGATCTACGAGGTCCACCTCTTTGTTGTTGCGTTGTGGCGTGGAGTTGCTTCCTTGCTCTCGGCGCCGCTTATGATATCCGATTCCCCTGTGCGGTCCGCTATTCGCAGTAACGGCAGCCCACAGAGGCAACAAAAGAACAAAAGAGCCGATGCGCATGTTTCCCCCGCTACCAGCTTCAGTCCAACCGCGTGGAATTCAAGTTCGCATTCTTTCGTAATCGCGCGCACCAGCACGTAGATTTGACGTGGGCAAAGCCCCCCATATGGGAACTTGGTCTTAAGAACTCATTGGGCAATACCTTTTGATAATTTACGCACGCGCGCACACCAATCGTTTGGCAATCTCCTCCGGGACGCTCCGGGAGCTTCGCATTGATTTCTTGCGGACGACGAATACGTCCGGCTGCTGCACAAAACATCCTAACGTAATGCCGTTGGTTATTATCACTCCTTGATTCCAGCCGATGACACTGACTTCCGCCGTCCGCAAAACAGCTGGCTCAGCTTGCTTGGACGTGAAAAAAATGCAAGTATGTAACCACGACAGGCAAAGCGTAATCACCCATGTCCTACTACGATATTTTTGTAGCTATTTTCAATATATTCTCATACCTTGCCGCGTGTGAAACCGAGATTGAGCACCGGGTAGTCCGTCGGCTCGTCCTTCGCACCCGTAACCGTCAGGTTTCGTGTTACCAGCACAGGCACAACGATAGACGCCCAGTCTTGTTCCAATAATGAAATATCTTGACATATTCTCAAAACTTGTGCCGCTGGATTGGCAAAAGCGGACGCCAAGTCCGCGCCAGTGAAGCAGTTCACGGTCGGCAGATCAGTAACTTCGTTGACGCCATATGTGCTGCTGAAAGCAAATTCTGGGCTGGGAGTCTGGTCATTGGTATGCTCAAGTGCGGAATAGGCATACGTGCAGGACATGCACTGTAGCATAATCAGGTTGACTACGTTTAACGAGTAATAAATACGAGTAAGTAGTGTCTTGCTGCCCATTCGCGAGCGGGGAAGCTTGACAGGTGTAAATGGCTTATCAAGGTCGTTGACGTAATATCAGAGGTATTACAGCTATATCTTGCGCTCTTGGTGCGACTATGAAGTGTTTCCGTCTTCGTGCACCTCCCACACTGTGACCGCCTTTATAACCTTTGTAATGAACGAATTTGTTAAAAGGATGTGGACGGTTATAAGCTCGTACTGTACGCCAGGATTTTGTATTTTCCAGGGCCGGGCGGTCTTCAACAGACGTTCACAAGTCCATAGGCAGACTGCCTATTCAGAACAAATAAGAAGTACACCTATAAACGGACTTCAGGGCTTGTCGCGCAGCGACAGCGGGCGACGTACATACAGCTCGAGCCGGCTCGAGTTTGGGCAGTGCAACCAAATGCAGCAGACCTGCGGTTGTGATAGGACGCATTGCTAAAAGCATGAGGCGAGGCCCACTTGGTTAGGACGCACGCAAAGGTAGTTTGTGACCGTACGCAGGATCGTTTGCTATTTGCCATACACCGTACATTGTCTACGACCATACTTGGATCGCCGGACCCCCATGGACCCGATTACGTACACCCCCAAATTCACGGTGATAAGGAGGGCAAGACTCCCCAATGGTAGGTCGTCTGCCCGCTCCCTTCACGGCCACCACCCGGCCAGGGGTTGGTGGCCGCCCCTGCGATGGATGGGGCCTGCATGATGTTGCAGTGCAGTCGATGAGAGTTCGACCATACTCAGGTCACAACACGTCTATGTACGGACGTAGTTGCTCCAACACAGGTTACGCTGGGTGTACATGTCACGACAATGTCGTGACACTGTCGTAGTCTGTGTTTTCGTTAGTTGTTCCGTCAACACCCTTAATGACGCAGCGCCAAGGGCGCGAAGTGTGGTGGGCAGGATCGATTGCGTGATCAGCATTCATTCATTCTGTCTACGAACGGCGGCGGGCGCGCTGGTGCCAGTACGTCATCTGTTGCATGAACTATCGTGTTGGTTTTCCTGTGACTTTCCATACGGCGCTTTAGGCGCATTTGTGTGCTTTCCGCTTTTCCTATCGTTTGCATCAAGTTGTGCAGCGGGCGCGTGTCATAGCCCGGTTTAGGCGATCAGGGCGTGTGCCGCCCGAGTGTACTGCCCAGTGTGTTTAGAGCCACCGCGCTGCTCTGGTGTGTTTAGAGCCACCGCGCTGCTCTGATCTTGCGGCGCGGCACGTTTCTATACTTGTTTGCATCAGGGATCTGTGCCGATGAGAGCTTGGCACCCGGCAGTAGGTGTACTGCTGGGGAAGGTTTCGATCCCTGTCTGACAGCGCAGCATCGGTCAGCATCTTGCCGTACCTTTCGAGCTAATGCATGGTTGGGTATGGTGTACTTAGAGCGGAGAGAGCAGACGTTTTTTTATGTCGTTTTGCTCTCGAAACAATTCTTCGTGGGCGTAATAGACCAGCAACCTATGCCACACTGTGTCAAGAGCAGGGTTGGTTCTTTGTGTCCCGGTTTGCAACAGACAGGGTGGCTATCTTATTTTGCCGAGTATCTACGGCCGGAGATACTCCTTGCCCAATCGTGCTAAAAGTATCTGTCGGAGGGAGCTTTTGCTGGCATTTTATCTATTCAAGGCGGCTTTTCCCCGCGCGAGAGGCCATGAGTATCTGAAACCTCATTTTTCTCCCAACGGAAAGTATCTATCAGAACGCAAGATTTCCGGCCGAATATATATTCATATCTTAAGATAGCCACCCTGGCAACAGAGCCGAGCGACGACCAGGGGGGAGGGACCCCCACCTCCCCGGGTAGGTAGGAACTGCGCTCCTGCCCTGCCCTGCCCTGCCCTGCCCTGCGCTGCCCTGCCCTGCCCTGCCCTGCCCTGCCCTGCCCTGCCCTGCCCTGCCCTGCCCTAGGGTTTAGGTTACTGCGCCGCACTGCACTGCACTAGGGTTTAGGGGTTAGGGTGACTGCACCGCGCTGCGCTGCGCTGCACTGGCGCCCTTCCTTCACAGCCGTCCTTTGAAAATCGCGTCCAGGAAGCTTGCGGAAGATTGCGGAAGATTGCGGAGGGAGGGCAGCCCCTCGCCGTCACGTGGTGGCGTTCGTGGGGCTCGCATTACAGCGGTAACGACGACGGCGACGACGGCGGAGCACAGCCCAGGCGCATTTCGGCGCCAGCATTGAGCTGTGCTCTGCGTCACCCAAAACGAGCTGATGCAAAACAACACAACACACATGCGAGGCGCCTACGAAGCCATCTTGGCCCGTTGGATTACCCGTCCGGGACGAAGGGTTCGGTCCACCTTGTACCGGTTGCAAGCCCTAACACCCTCAACCGTTCCCAAAGTCCATGGAGAGCTGGAATCCCCCTGTGCAAATTTCCCCTGTACGGTGACTCCCCGTACGGCACCAGCGCGTGTCTCCGGTGTCGGCAGTCTCCGACCCGGACGCAATTCCTGCATGCCCCGCTTTACCGTACTTGACATCCCGCCGGCTGGCTCCCTTCCTCGCCAAACATTCCCTCCTGATCATTCTGCCAGGCCAGGATGCCCTGTGTGACTAACACCTCTACCCGACCCGCTGACAGCGGTCCCTCTAACCCTCTAACACCTCTACCCGACCCGCTGACAGCGGTCCCTTTGGATTCCTAAACTGCGCCGTCCCGTCCCTGCCGCGTTTCCGTCTGTCCACCTCCCTCCTCCCCGCGCAGGCCGTCAGCAAAGGCAGCGGCGGCACCGCCCCGTGCCCTTACAGGCCCCGAAACCCCATATACACACATACACAGATACACATACACCCGCATACACATACACCCACTCTGTCGTCTCCAATATCCAATTTCCGATTTCGCACGAGTGACCTTCAACTAACCCTCACCCCTCGCAACCCCTTCGTCGTTAGTTTTACATTGCGACCTGCCGCCGCTACCGACTTACGGCGGCTGCCTGCGGCGTCTATCTACCTGCGCCGGCCGCTACCTGAGGCTCCAGTTGCTCATGGGCTGCCGCTGCCGCCGCTGCGACGCCAGCACGTACACCGCGATAGCCGCCGCCGCCACGCCCAGCTGCGACAGCGCCCCCAGCAGCGACCGCCGGCCGCCGCCGCCGCCGGCCGCGACCCCCGTGTACGACCCCGCCCCCGCCCCCACCACCGGCCGGCCGCTGAGTGTCCCGGAGCCGTAGAAACGGGGCCGCGGACCGCCGACGGGGGCGCCGCCCCCGGCGCCCGCTGCGCGCAGGAGCGCCCGAAGGGCTGCGGGGCGTGGACCGCATGGGTGGCGCGGTGTGGACCGTTGGGTGGCGAGGTGTGGACCGGGATCGGAATGGGTGGCGCGTGGCCGTGGGGCAGTGTGGCCGTTGGAAAGTGCGGCCGTTGAAGGCGGGGGGCTGGAGGAACGGCAGGTCCAGACCGCTGAGATGGGTGCGTGCGTATGGAGCGAGCGTGCGGGTCTGACGGGGCCCTCTGACGGGGCCCTCTGACGGGGCCCTCGGGCGGGGCCCTCGGGCGGCAGCAGACACCACCCCTTTTCCCAGCCCAGCCCAGCCCGTCCCGCCCCACCTGGCCACAGCCGGTGCACGTGCGGAACAGCCTGATGGCCCATGGGTCGGCTTGGGCTGCGGTGAAGAACAGAAAACAGAAACACCCATACACCACCCAGCCCGTGACGGTGGCTGCTGAGCCACAAAACGCCCCCTGCGCCGTCCGCCCCGCCATCCATCCCTCAAACCCAGCCTACGACTCAAGCCCAACGACCCCAGCCCAGCCCTGGCCCCCCTTCCTGCCCGCCCGCCCGCCCGCCGGGCCCACCTGGCCGCAGCAGGTACACGTGCGCGATGCCCGCCAACACTCCGCACATGTGGCCGGCGAAGGAGGTGTCGGGGGCCGCCACCAGGTGGGTGAAGCCCAGCGACACCACCCAGGAGAACCGGGCGGGCAGGGGCAGGCCCAGGCACCGCCGCTCGCCCCCGCCGCTGGGCCGCGTCTCGTCGGCCACCACCTGAGGCGGGAGGCGGGAGGCGGGAGGCGGGAGGCGGGAGGCGGGAGGCGGGAGGCGGGAGGCGGGAGGCGGGAGGCGGGGGCCACCGGGCGGGATGCGGGTGGGGGTGCGGGTGCGGGTGTGTTGAGAAGGGAGGGTGCGGGTGCGGGTGTGTTGAGAAGGGAGGGTGCGGGTGCGGGTGCGGGTGGGGGTGTGCTTGGGGTTTGGATGTGGATGTGGGTGTGGATGTGGGTGTGGGTGTGGGTGTGGATGTGGGTGTGGGTGTGGATGTGGATGTGGGTGTGATCCGCCAGACAAATTGTCTGTTGTGCGGCTGCGGCTGCGGATGTGTGTGTTTAGAGAACACCCGGTGTGTTCAGAGAAGAGACACGTCCGAGCCCCGACCCAAACCAAGCACCAAATTACGTACTTCCCGTGTGTGAGTGGGTGGAAATGTCCACAGCCAGTGAAGAGGGCGTGCGTGACGTGCAAGGGGGCTGAATCCATTATGCATGTGATTGAATGCATGTGATTGAACAAAGCATCAGTCGTACCTCGTACGTACGGCACGCGGGCTACGCACGAGTGGCACGCCGCCACCTCAGGGTGAGGATGCGGATGTGCGTGGAGGGGATGGACCGAGCGGCGGGGATACATTGATCGGTTTGGTTCACCTTGCTTGGCGGTTTCGCCGTCTTACTTGGAAGTTCATATGAAGTTGGGGGATTATCCTAGTATTGGTGACGAGGAGGAAGGTTCTAAGGCCCGAAGAAACCAGTCTGGGTATTGGATACCGGCCAGGTGGCGAGGTAGGTAGGTGGTTAGAAGACGGAATGGTGTGCCCTGGTGGCGATGACCGATTGGGATATCACATGGGGCCTCTAGGGGCAACCACATCACAATCGGTGGCAAGCCAGGCGAGCATGGTTTGATGCGGATTCACGTTTCGGGCGGGGACGCTAGCGCCAGAGCGGCGAGTCCGTCCTCGTGGCGCGGTGCACCGGTGCTGCGGCTTGGGTACGATTGTTAATTTGTTGGAACACGAGCACACAACACGTGCGTTCCCGGCCGCTGCGCTTTCAAAAATTAGAAAATGATTGCAAACAGCACAAAAAAGGTTCATCTGCGCTTCATGCTGCGCAAATGAAACTCTACGGCGGCCGCAGGCATTTGTGTGCCGCGTACGTCGCGACGTCCCAAAAGGCTGTACGTGCAGTACAAATACGATACGAGCTGTACGAGTACAACGCTGTAAATTCAAGGTTATGTGTAAGCCGCTCGTAACAAAAAAAACGACGTAAACCTGGTTTGGACGTGGCTCCATGCATTTGCAAGAACCTTCGCGACATCGAGAAGCCTTTTTTGCGTACAAGTCGCGGAGCGGCTCCATTGGTCATTCTGGACTTGCTGTGAGGCTGCCCGTGCACTTGCGGCTGTAAGACCTAGAAAATAATCCCCTTGAAAAAATATCGCTTTCCTAAATCCCACGGATTCTCGGGCAGCGGGCTTCCGTTAGAAGCGAGCGCCAGGCATTGGGCCAGGGCCATCCCACCGTTTCCGAGTTTAAGACTGAGTGTGACTGAGCTCATCGGTCAACTAAAAAGTTGATGAGGAGGCGCCACGCAAACGTGCAGCACACAAACGTGCAGTGGGGCGGGGTCCGGGGCGGCTGCTCACGACGCGGACGCTTCTTTCGCGCTCCCTGGCCTGCGTTCCTCCCCGATATTAGGCATCACTGCTGTCGATTCTCCACCTAACCTCCGCCTTCCACCCAACCAATCTGCCCAGACGTGCCAATCCGAGCAAGCTCCTCTCACCTACCGTATCCGGTTACCCGTCGCGCCCGGCTTCCCCCCCGACTTCCCCCCGCCCCACCCCTCCCCATCCCCCCTAACCCCCGCCTGCAGTCCCCACGCCAACCTAACCCCACCCCACCCCACGCCACGCCACCCCACCCCACCCCACGCCACGCCACCCCATACCAAGCCACCCCACCCCACACCACACCACACCACACCACACCAAGCCACGCCACCCCACACCAAGCCACCCCAGGCCCCACCTGCAGCGCGAACGCAAGCGAGGACAGCCCCACAGCGCCGACCGCGTAGTAGGTGCCCCGGCGGTGCAGCACCTGCTTCTCGAACACCGCCCAGCCCACTGAGAGGGCCAAAGAGAGGAAACATTTTTGGGGGGGAAGGGGGAGGGTGACTTTTCGCGGTTTCGCTGCCAGTATTGACATAAGGGGTAGGGGGAGGCCACACGGCCGCATGGCGAGAGGGCCGCGGCGGGGGAGAGGGGGGAGGATGATGAGGTGGGGGAGAGGCGGGGGTGAGGGAGGTGGGGGATAGGGGGCATAGGAGATTGGCAGACGTTTTGAAAAGACGCGGGGCGGGGGGGGGTTGAGGATGGCGGGGGACAGGCGGATTGAGGGAGGCGGGGGAGAGGCGGGTGTGAGGAGGGCGGGGGAGAGGCGGGGAGATTGGAGAAACGGGGGCGAGGCGGGGGTGAGGAAGGCGGGGGAGAGGCGGGGAGGTTGAGGGAGGCGGGGGAGAGGGGGGGGCCGAGGGAAGGGGGGATGAACCTGGGCTGGGTGCTGAAGTGAGTGAGGAAGGCAGGGGGGGAGGGAATGGCATCCGAAGGATAGGGGGGCCCGGAGGGGCGGAAAAATTCTTGCACGACCGATTCGGCGATGGTACGGGCTGTAGGGCGCAGAAGCCAGGGCGGGTTGAGTTCCGAGGTCGGGAGCCGGGAGGCGAGTCGGGTATAAAACACAAAGCACAACCAAACCCACAAACAAATCGGGAGACTGGGGAAGGGCACCTGGGGAGATTGGCGGCCCAGGCGGTGGCGGGGCCGGCTTGGGCCGCCTGCACCCGCCGCAGGGAGCTCGCGGGCATGTCGGTACGTCGGTACGTCGGGCCGCCGGAGGATTCACGCGGTGGATTAGAGGAGGAGGGGGAGGAGGAGGAGGAGGAGGAGGAGGAGGAGGAGGAGGAGGAGGAGGAGGAGGAGGAGGAGGAGGAGGAGGAGGAGGGGAGGAGGAGGAGGAGGAGGGGCGGGGGAGGGTTTAGAAGATCGCCCCAAAGTCCCGCTCACTGCGTCGCCCGCGCACCCGCTTCCCCCTCCCCCTCCGGCAGCCCCTCCCCCTCCGGCAGCCCCTCCCCCTGCACTGCCCCTGGCTCCCCTCCTAACATTCACACTACCTCCCCGCATGGTCGACATCGCCTCCCTCCCCGTCCGGGATAGATCGGAGGGCTGCCCGCGCCCCCCACCCGCCCACCCGCCCGCCCGCCCACCCACCCACCCACGCGCAATATAAATAAGTGGTAACTATTCCCTGACCACACATACAAACACATATCACCCCCGCTGGGACCCCGCCGGCTCCCTGTCGCGATCTCGATTTCGGCCGCACCGCCACAGCGCGGCACGACGCACCGAAGAGGCCGCTGGACAGGGACGCCAGAAGCGCCGCGTCCAGGGCGAAGGGGCCCGAGCCCTCCTGCCGCTCCAGCGACGCGGCGTCGGGCAGCAGCGACCCGATGTTGCTGAGCAGGTGCGGCGCGTCTAAGTGAGTCAGGCAGGAGCTCCAGAGCCTGCCGTACTCCTGTCGGTCGACCACGCAGTAGGGGCTGAGGCAGACCTCCCGCAGCAGCGCGGGGTTGAGGTATCGCCACACGGAGGCGGCCACCAGGGCGAGGGTGACGGGGGGGAGGGGGAGCGCGGGGGGTGGGGGGCTGCCGCCGCCGCTGGTGGGGCCGCCGCCGCCGGGGGACTGATGGCGGCGATGCTCGTCCACTTCGTTGTACACCACGTTGGCGAGGCCGAGGATGGTGACGAGCATCCGGGGATCATCGAGGCCGGGTGATGGGAAGGGCACCACGGCGGAGCTGCCGAAATTCGACCAGCGGAAGGCGGCTATGGTGCGATCGACTGGGGGCCGCAGTATCTGGTTCAAGCGGCTGCTGTCGCTAGGTATGCCCAGTGATGACGCGAAGTTTCCTACTGCGGTCCACGCCTCGTTCACCGCCGCCGTAATTTGTGCCCCAACATGATCCAATGAAGACATCTTGTATTGATTTTGTTAGTCAATTGTAATTGTGCTTTCTTGAAGTGGCGACTGCGCTTCTGAAAGGCGATTGGACTTCCCACGACAGCACTAACGCGTAAACTAGCAACACTTTGTTCGCTTTGGATTGAGATTTACATTGTGCGCAGCGACTTTCATGACTGCCGAAAGATATTACGTACTAAAGGCTGGACGGATCGATTTTGGCATGACCACACATGGCAGAACCACTCCAGGAGACTTTACATTGAAAGTCTGCAAATCAAACCGCAAAGCTAGCTTACATCTATGGGGTCTGAACGATCTTTCCAGAAGGCACGCTGACGGTGATTTGCCGACGAAGGTTAGTAACTCCACCACGACAAGCTGCAGCCTTTTTCAATGGTTCGAGCTGGGTCCATCTCATTGAAAGAGACCTTTTTATAATTCTGCGCACTCGTCGTTCATCAGCCGAGTTGACAAGCCACATGCATCATCCATCATATTCGTCAAGCAGAATTTTTATTGTCTCCTTTGATTCCCATGCCTTGAACAAACTAGCTTTCGTTGCCCGTGGAAGCCCTTTTCCGCCAGTTGCGACCCGGACGCCGTACACGTCACTCTTTCACAAAACATCGATGCATTGTCTTGGTGCAAAAGTAAACTTACTTAGTAACTAATTAAACAATTTTGAACAAAAGCCGATAACAACTCTTGTTGGGTCGCTGGCAGCGTGCCCATTTCCGCATTCATGGACTTTCGCCGCCGGTTTTAGGTTACCCAACAGAGACGCACAGGCTTATTCAGGTCAATTGTTAACGGGCTTAATAATATGACCTGGCTATCGTCTGGACACAGCACGAAATCCTTACGCTCCGTCGCTTAACTGGGTCGGAACCGCTACTGCACCCACTTTCACAGCTTCAGTAAGCCACTGGAGACCGCAACGGAACATCATCGTCGTCCAATCTGCCTTATAATTGTGCAGCCCGCAGTGTCAGGGCGTTGTGCTGACTCGCAGCACTTGCGATTCAAGCACATCGCCGACAGCGCCGGCCGCGCAGCAGCCAAGCGTACTCCCACCCATGAGCAGACGTCCCAGAAATTATTGTGATGACTCGGACAGCGACGCGGACCTGCCACGGTCGGGCCGAACGTCTCGCTCGGCAGCTTCTCGCAAGGGCAGCGGCGAGTTCGGGCAGAAATGCCGCAAGGAGCAAAGCCGGCCTTGGACACAGGAGGAGTCTGACTGGCTGATTCAGGTCGTCTCAAAGACATCCACCAACTTGGACAACATAAACTGGCAGGACGTTGCCAAGCAGGTGCCTGGGCGCACGGGCAAACAGTGCCGCGAGAAATGGAAGAATGACCTTCGTCCGAATATTTGCAAGGAGCCTTGGTCGCTTAAAGAGGAATACGTTCTTGCGGTGGCGCACAGCATGCATGGCAACCGATGGTCGGAGGTGGCCAAGTATTTGCCCACCAGACCGGAGAATACCATCAAGAACCGATGGTGCGTAACTTGACTTGCAACATGTTTCTTGAAATCGGTACAAGTCTGGGTCGTGACTCGGTGCACGAGTCGGGGCGTCATTCTTCGGACACGCGCCGAGACAAAGCGCGCGGCTTGCCTTGCGTCGCCTGAGCTCGTTAATTAAAAAATTGCTGCGTTCACGAATGTGCCGCCTGTGGCGCGCATTTTGCGCAAGCCGCGTCTCGCGCATCGCTTTGCGCACATCATCCGTGTCGGGTCCCGGCGCCCATGTCCGTTGCCAATGCCGCTTTGTTACATATCCATGGTGAGCTTTGCATACCACCGCGGCATGACCCGTCCGGTCAGGTACTGTTGCATGGATGCACGTTCCGGAACGGTGCTGTGAACCTCTTTTATAACCCTTGCTAGTTTGTTATCGACGGCGGCCTCCTCCCTCTCCTCCTCCTCCCACGCCTCCTCCATCTCTGTTTCCTCCTGACCAGGTACGCGACCAATCGAGCAAAGGCCGAGGTCAAAATCCGCACCTTCCTTTGGCTGTACTCGGACTTGGTCGACCGGCAGTCATTCCCGGCGGGTCCCGAGGCCGTTGAGAAGGCACGGGAGCTCTATCGGCAGCTGCCCGACGTGGTACCGCTGGAGGAGTTTGAGGTGCCCGTCGACTTTTACATTGCCAAATCAGGCGACAGCTGCGCCGCGGCCCTCGACACTCGACCGGAGATCAAGATTATCGGCCGTGGGAAGGCCAAACCTCACGTCCCCGGTGCAACGACGGTTGGGGGCGGCGGCGGCGGCGGCTCCGCCGCCGCCGCCGCGGTGCTGTCGGCGGTCCGCGGCGCCGCGGCGGCAGCGGCGGCGGCCGCCGTCGCCAGCAGCAAGCCTGCGCGCAGCGCGGCCGCGACAGCGGCGGCGGCCGCGGCCAGCACCGCCGCTGGCTCGGGCGCCAGCGGCAGGGCCGGCGACAGCGCCGGCGGCCATTCGGAGGGCGACGCCAACTGCTACGTCAAGGTCGGCGGTCTCGCCGGCGACCTGCCCGTCATGGCGCCCATCAAGATCACTCCGCGGAAGCGCAAGGTGGCGGGTCTCCTGGAGGTGGAGAGCACTCACCCCAACGGCGGCGGCGTCTCGGCCCATAAGATGATCAAGAGCGAGATGGCGGCGGCGGAGGCGCTCGGCGTCGGCGGAGGTGACGCCGCCGCGACCGTCAGCACTAGGGTTCGTGCCGTGGCGGAGGACCCGCGCGCGTCGCCGCTGGCTGGCGGCGGCCATTTGGCGGTGCCGCCGCTGGCGGCGGCCTCGCCCGCTGCGTCGGGTACGGCGGTGGGTACGACAGTGACGACGGGTGGCGTCGGGGGACGCGGCGGCAGTGCGGGCGGCGTCGGGGGACACGGCGTCGCGCCGATGCCGCCGCTGGATCCGGAGCTGCTGTGGCAGACCTCGATTGAGCCGTACAGCAACGGCCACAACGGCCTCGGTACGGCGTCGCAGAAGGGTGAGTCAGCCGTTCCGGGCGACTATACTGTACGGAGGAAGTGGCAGCGCTGGCTCCAAAACCATTTGTCATGCCAGGGAGGAGGAAATTCGCCTGGCTAGGCGATTGACTTGGCTTTGCTTGAATGGGCTCCAACTCGCGGTGGTGGTGGTAAGAGAGGGCCTATGGCTGTCAACCCTAGATGACTCCCTGAGGGCTTGGGCGCATCAACCTATGCCATTCACTCTATTTTGTGCCTGGTGCACTGATGCCATTTACTCTATTTTGATTCTGGTTTGTGAAAGCTGAGGGCATGGTTTAGGAGCGCGCTGATGTTGCCGTACACCCACTGACGACCCACAGGTCGCCGTACAAGCAGCAGTCGCCTGCTTGGCGCCTGCCCCGCCGGCCGCGCCGCCGCCGCCCCCCACATCCATCCCCCCGCCTCCGCCTCCGCCGCACACGGCGGCCCCGGCATGTACGGCACCCCCACCATGGGGTCGGCGGCGGCGGCGCCGCCGCCGCCACCGTCGCAGGGTGCCGCTGACGCCGATTCGCTTCAGTCGCTTTTTGCCTCCAACGGTCGGTTGGTTGGCTCGGAGGGCGGCGCCTCCTCGGCTGCGGATCTAGGGTTGTTTCAGTTGGGCGGCAACACGCTGAATGGGCTGTTGGAGGATCCCGACACGGCCGCCGGCGGCAACGGCGGCGCCGACGGCGACCACGACCTCCTCGCGCTCACGGACGGTCTGGATCTGGCGTCGCTGACGGCGCTCATTGGGCCCAATGAGATGCACGGCGAGGTACGGCAGTACGACAGATGGCGGTGCGGGAGACATGTGCGGAGGTGGCGTACGGAGATGGAGGAGCGGGGGGGCGTTACGTGTTTGGGGGCCCAGGTTGGTAGGTTGGCCGGCTGGCTGGTTGGGTTGCTGAGGGGCCAGGCGCGCGCGCCGTTGCGGATCACACTAACCGGCTGTACGACAGCATCTCGAGCGGTCTGTCCAATCTGGACATGTCCCTTGACCGATTCGTGAAGCAACCGATTCCTTGACCGATTCATGAAAAGCACCCGACCCCCGACCTGATGCCGCCCGCGCAGGCCAGCAGCGACTGCGCGCACGAGGCCATGGCGGGTCTGGCGGCGGATGTCCTTTGCTCCCCCTCCTCGCAGATGCCCGAGCCCCCCTCGGTGCGCATGCAGCAGCACCAGCAACAGCACCAGCAGCAACAGAACCACCCGCACCACCACCAGCAACAGCTGCTGGGTCCCCAGCACCACCACTTCCAGCACCAGCACCAGCAGCACCCACACCACCACCTGCTGCCATCACACCCGCATCAGCAGCAGCATCAACAGCAGCAGCAACAGCAGCAGCAGCAGCAGCAGCAAATGGCGCACCACCACCCACACCACCACCACCTCCACCATCATCTCCCCCAGCAGGTGCAGTCGCCGCACAGCCACCCCCTGTCGCAGACGGTGACCACCCCGCCGCCGCCACCCGGTGGCGCTCAGCAGCAGCAGCAGCAGCAGCAGCAGCAGCAGCCCCACTCCCACAACCCCTACCCGCCGCACCACGTCGCCATGGCTCGGCAGGGCGGCTCCTTGGGTTCTGCAGGACAGCTGCAGCAGCAGCAGCACCCCCAGCAGCGCTCGGCCGCCCTTTGCTCACAACAGCCGCCGCCGCAGCAGCAGCACCCACACAGCTTGTCCCAGGGCTCGTACCCGCTGCCGCCGCCGCAGCAGCAGCAGTCGCCGCCGCCGCAGCAGCAACAACAACAGTCGCTGCTACAGCCGCTCGACGGCGCCTGTTGCACTCCGGGGCAGCAGCAGCAGCAGCAGCAACTGGGCGCGACCGGGGAAGTGTCGAGCCCCCAGCAGTGTGCCTCGAGTGGCCTCGACGGCCAGTCGTACATGTCGTACCATCGGAGGATGCCGCCGGGCGCCCTGACCACGCCGCCGCGGCCGACATCTTCGTCGGCGGCGGCGCCAGCGCCGCCCCACGCGCTGCCGCAGCACCCCGTGTACGGCAACCCGTCGTACATGTCGCACCCGCACTCGCATCCTCACGCGGGGGCGACGGCGCCGCCGACTCCAGGGGGGATGATGCACCCCGGCGGCAGCAGCCGCGGGCTGCACGCAGCTGGGCCGTCGCCGTCGCCGGTCAAGTACGGCATGGCGTCACCATACGGCGGCGCGGCGGCGCCGCCACCTGGCGCGCCGTACCCCATGTCTGGCCCTCCGCCTCCGCCGTACATGATGCCGATGGGCATGCGCAGCGGATACTACAAGATGCCGGGTGTACGGATGCCGCCGGTAGGTTTGATTACCGACGTGACACGTGACATGACATCACTTTTGCGTGCCGCATGGCACCCCATCGTTTCAAGCCATCACCGTCGTCGTCGTCTGCAATCTCGTTATCGTCTTCATTTGGCATCGCGTTCGTCGTCTGGCAAAGGGTCTGGCACCTTTGATTTTTGCACTGGCTTGTTCGCGAAGAACCCGTGCTGGTACTGTCGCTGCCTTTCTCAATCCACCCCGTGGGGCTGGGTATGTCTAGGGTTTGTGTCGGGGCCATTTTTCACTTCAACCCAAAACCCAACCCGGTGGTGGGGTTATATGGGATACCGTCCTCGGGCCCCGCCCGGCCCCGCCCCCTGCCCACTCTCTGAACCTCCTGCCCCCATGCGCCCATGTACGTGCTCGTCCCTTTCTCTTGCCCCCGCTGCAGGGCGTCATGCCCCGGGGCATGATGCCGTACCCACCGCCGTACGGCATGTCGGTCTACCCCCACGGCATGCCGCCGGGTTACTCGGACCCCCAGCAGTCGGGGATGGCCCCTCCCGGAAGTGACCCGTCGGTCGGGATGCACCACTCGAACCCCCTGTCAGCTCCTGGGGGGGATCCGTGTACCCCGCCGAACATGAACGGGTCCATGCCGACCGGGCCTGGGCGTCCCATGGGTATGAGCCAGGGCGGCGGCGGCGGCGGCGGCGTCGAGTCGATGGTCGGCATGGGCCGATCGTACGGCGACCTGTCAGCGGCGGCGGCGGCGGCGGCACCCGGCAGCGGCCCGAATATGTAGTAAGGCAGCCGTGTCTCTGCACGTAGTACGGCATGTCGTGGGTTCAGTGCTGGGGTGGGTGTTGGAAGGGTGGGCATCGAACCGAACGATGCCGTACAGGGTCCATGACGTGTGTCTGCGATGGGCCGGTGGGTCGGTTGCCGAATGGTCCCTCACTGGCGTGTACGGCGACTGTGGCCCCAATTTTGTCTCCACACCTCGGATCGAATCGCGGCTCTTGCGATTTGCACTTGATAAAGCGATAAGATCTCTCTTGATGGCTCAGCAGGATTGCTTCGGCCCCATCCGACATGGGGGTCGGGTTGGGCTAGGCGGCCAGCCGTACGGGCGGGCAGCCGGCGGCGGCGGCAAACGTGTACGAACTAGGCGGAGCTTACCGGCGGCGGGCAGGGAGGGAGTGTTGGTCGTACCTTGTTGTACATGAATATAGGTTTTTTGCCGTACAGTTGCATGGGCTGGGACTGCCCGACCTCAGCCAGTCTGTCCGCCGCCGCCGGCTCTGTCCGTGTCCGTGGCTTGACACCTTGCCGTGCCGTACTGTACCGCACCATATGGTTCATACATATTTGGCAGCCGCGGCCCTCTGGAGGTGGCGGCTGGCGTGTACGGCGTGTACGGCCGACTGCGAGGCGTTACGGGAAGTTACCGAAGAGAAACCCTAGAGATGCAACAGCCTGAGCAGTCGCAGGGGTCGGTGCAACTCGCGCGGGATTGGCGGGCGAGTGGGTGTTGTGCTGTACGGCATGGCTGCGGCGCGGGGCCGGAGGGCTGGCGAAGGAGCCGGCCGGGGGGGCTGACGGCTGAGGCTGCCCGTGCCCCCTCGGGAAGAGGGAAAGGTAATGGGGTTGTACGTTGGATTAGGGCGAGGAGAGGAGCTAAAGATTTACTTGCATCTTTTCGTGCATCTCGATCGGCTTTCCTTTCTCTCTATTATGACTTATCCTGGTTGCGCAATCGGCATTCTCTACGGAGCGCCTCTTGGGGCTCTTCCTCCTGGGTCCTTTTTTCTTTTCGAATATGTGTCTAACATGAACCTCTCTTTTGTACGTGTACGGCAATGTACGGGCGCGATGCCCGCTACGTGTGTGTGTGCGGGTTGTGCATACGACGACGTGTCTTTATGCGCCTAGTCTCTCGTGTCGTGTGTTTTGCACATGCTGCATATTCGGGGGCGGTAAGAGGCGACGGCGAAATGCGACGAAATGCGGCCGAACGGCGGTCCGTCCGCACAGACGTGTCCACGGCGAAGGTGTGCCGCTGCTCGGCGTTTGCGCTTCCTTCCCCTCCGAAATCATGTATGAATGTTTGCAGCACAGGGTTTGCAGTACAGTTACTGATTGCGCTTGTGGGGTTGCGGATGAGCTGGGACGGATGCATGAATGGGTGCATGAATGGATGGATCGGTGGGAGATGTCAGACGCCGAAATGGTCCAGGCGTGCGGTATAGATATATAATTTTGGTCGCTCGGAGGGGGTTGTATTGATTCGCCAACCCTTATTCCTGATCGGCGTGGGCTATCCCAGCAGTGATGGCGTGTGCACATCGATTGATTCTAGGGTCGCGCGTCTATCGCTTTGCGCGTACGGCTGTACGGCGTCACGTGGCTGTACGGCGTGGCGTCACGTCCTGTCTGCTCTTCTGTCTGTGCATCTCTTTTCTCTCGCGATCTTCTCTGTATCTGATTTATATCCCTCTCCTGTCCGAACAATAGCCCTGCCGATTGATCCGTCTTCCTCTTTGAATTGGAGCCCCATAATGTCGTACGCCTTCTTTCGTCTGCACGTTGGTCGCGTGTCTGTGTCTGCGTGTGTGTGTGTTTAACGATGTGTGTGTTTGCGTGTGCGCGCGCCTTTTCCTCTCTTTTCTCTCTTCTATCTCGTGCACATCCAACTCTTGCCTCGTCCCTCGTCTCCTTGATCTAGAACTCTTCTGTATTTCTCGTGTCTTTTTATCGCGAAGCCCCTGTTTGTCTCGGTTGAGAGCATTCCGTACAAAAGAAACAGACCTCCGTGAAGCAGTGTTAAGTTGTCCCGCAATCACCCTGAATCATGTTGGCTGCGGTGGGCGCGGTGGCGGCTGAGGAGGTCCGTGGACACCGTGCGGGCACTGAATGGCCTGGTGGAGTGTAGTGTTCGTGCACGCGTGCGTGTTTGGCGAGAAAACCGTCCGTGTGTGTGCTCGTGTATGTGTATGTTTGTGTGTGGCTGGGCGGTTGCAATGCGTCGGGTGGGTGGGGGCGTCCTACGGCCTCGCTTCGCCTCGGGCGGTTGGGACCGGTACGACAATCTACGACAATCTACGTCGTCTCTAAATTGGTCTTAACCCTCATACCTGGTCGTCCTGAGTGCTGACCATATATACAATGTACGAGATGTACGGGATGACGACAACGCGTGTGTACGGTTACGTCGGGTCAGGTGTGGCGCGGGCCCGGGGCGTGTGTGTATGCGGGGGAGACACCTGGTTGCTGGTTGCTGGATCCATTGTCTGCTTGTTGCGCCTGAACGTATGTCTGTCTGTCTGTCCGCGTCTCTCTCCACGTGTGTGTATGTGTGTTCCATGACAAACCAGCCCGTGTGTGTGTGTGTGTGTGTGCGCGTGTCTCTATCTCTCTAACGTTCAACGTCTCTTGATCCCTCCCGGTCGTCTTTCTCATCCCTCTGCGTGTGCGGTCGGGAAGTGTGCCGTGGGGTGCGTTTAGCGTTCCGACCTCTCTATCTATCTATCTATCTACCTTCCTCCATTATAGTCTTCTTTGTTGCTAGCGGTGCCAGTCTCCATGGTGGCGTCTGTCGTACAAATACACAGGTGTACGGCGCGGAGCGTCGTACCTCCTCCTCTCTTACCTCGTGGGGTCCTTGGCTGGGGCGCGGGAGGACTATGGGTGCGTTTTCGCTGCGCGGCGTCGAGATCCTCGCACAGTGAGCTCTGTACTACGATGGGTCTACACGGTGGGTTGTCGCCTGATTCCCTCGTGGGATCCCGTCGCGACGCCTTGTCGGTTGTCGTACCTCATTTGATTAGGAATCCGCGTGTTTTTTTTAAAAACTTTTCTCTTTCTCTCTCATCCGCTGCCTGCTGCTAAAGATATGATAGCCTGGTCTGTCTATTCATCCGCTTTTGAATTTGAACGGAGGAGGGCGTCTGGGAGGTTCGCTTCTCATGCGCCAAGGCGCTGAACCTGTTCCTGGAGGGGCGCTCGGTCGGGAGACCCGTGGGTCGGTGCGGGGAAGGGCGGTGTCGTTGCGTGTTATGTACGGAAATACGGAACTTGTACGGACGGCTGGATTGCGGACTCGAGGTCCACCGGTGTCTTGAGGGAGTGAGACAGGGCGGCACCCCGATTTGCTTGTATGTGTAACCCATATTGAATATATAATGTCAAAATTGTCAGTGATAGGTATGTGGTGGCTGCAGAGAAGTAACGCCGGCGGCAAAACACAACAAATGCGGGGCGGGGCGGCGCCTTCCACCTTTCCACGCGCCCGTGTCCGCAAGAGCCGAAGTTGGCCCACGAGGGCTCACGAAACAGCGCGCAGCGCTCCAGCGTTGCAGACAGCAGCAGACGGGAAGGAGTCGCAAAACGGCGAGGCAGCAGCAAGTTTTCGAATCTCTGGTATCGGTCGTCCGCCTAACGTGCCGCCTAATCCACACACACACACACACACACACACATGTTGCTGTGATTATCCGACTGCAGCCACCACGACACACGACCCCACCATTACGACGGCCAGAAGTGCGGCGCGGTGACGTCTCCGCCGTCACCGCAACCGCCACCACCACCATCACTGCCACCGCCGGCCCATATCCGTGTACAAAGCGGCTCCACGCAAGCCCCTGACTCCAGAACAGCTTGTGACGCCCATCACCGGCCCCCATCGCACATCACGTCAGCTTCCAGAACCGTCCCTGTTTCCGCACGGCTGCCGCTCCCCTGAACCCCTCCTGGAGGAGCCCTGAACCCCTCCCTGGGGGGCACCTGAAAACCTCCCTGGAGGGGACCTGAAACTCTGGAGGGGAACTGAACCCCTCCCTGGACGGGAACTGAGGGGCACTGCCCTGTTTCCGTTGTGCCCCTCCCCTTCTCCTTCCTGCAGCCGACCCTTCGCCTCACCCCACACCCGCCACCCAAAAACAACCCCCGCCGAGCAGCGCCTCCGCATGCAGCCGCTCGCTCCGAGACCAGCTCCGGCTATGTCCCCAGCTCGCAGCTCCGAGACCAGCTCCGGCTGTGTGTCCCCAGCTAGCAGCTCCGAGACCAGCTCCGAGACCATCTCAGAGCTTTTTGAGCAGCAGGTACACGTTGCTGTCCACCTCGATGGGTTCCAACTTGGCGGGGTCCCCGGCCAGCTTCATGAGCAGTCCACCGAAGGAGATGTACACCTCCACCTGCCACGGTTCGATGAACGCGGATGTGTTCGATAAGAAAAAACCCAGAACCGCCCATGCGCATATACTGAGCAAAACCCTGCGACGTACTTCCGCAGATGTGTCTTGAGTGAACGTTCCCCCAAACCCACTCCCCCTGTGCTGATGCGGTGGTGCAGTGGCGCCGTGCAGGCGGCAGCGGCAGCGGGGCGACAGCGGATGCAGTGGCGCCGTGCAGGCGGCAGGGGAGCGGTCCCGCCCCTTCCCCCGGGAAGGACGCTCCTGCCCACACGACACGACGCGACACGCTTGACCCTACCCTGCTGACGGCCCCGCGCGTTGAGACCCCTAGGGTCTCAGTTTCTCACCTTCGGGGTTCTCTAGGCCTTCACCGCTAGAGGCCTTCACCGTTAGCTAGCTCCTGACCTCCGCGCCCCCCCCGCCACGCATAATCGCCCAGCATCTGATGGTAAAATTCCCTTCCCGCAGCAGCTCCCCGTTTTGATTGTTTCGTTTTTGTTTTGCATTTGTAACTGTTGCGCGGCGGCGGGCCCACCTTCATGTTGTTGTCCTTGTACTTGAACACCTTGCCGTACATGACGTAATCGTAGTTGTCCATGAGAGTGCGGCGCCCGCTGATGGCCGGGAACTCCTGCGCCGCCGCAGCAGCAGCAACAGCAGCAGCAGCAGCAGCAGCAGCAACAGCAGCGGCAGCCACCGAGGGAGGGGAGAAGGAGGTTCGGTCCGGCGCAGCGGGCGCGACAGACGCAACGCACAGACGCTTCACTCACAAGCTAGCTCATTCATCTATGCGTTCATTCAACTAAAACACGGATGGTGAAACCGGCAGAATCCTTGAATCAGGTCGCGCCGGGCACTGCCAGAGGGACATCCTGTCTGGGGTGGTAAGGGTCCACCCTACCCATGACAAACGATGTCCGCCCAACGCGGAGGGACAGACGCTTGCAGCCCCGGCTCGGCAGATGTTGTACTGGCGGTGGCGCCCCAGCCCAGCCCACCGCACCCCAGCCCACCCCACGAGGGTAATGAGAACCCACGGGTCGAGACTCGCCTGCCCCCCGTTGCTTCCGTGGCCCCCCGTTGCTCCCCTGCCCCTCCCCTCAGCTGCTGCCCACCCTACAGGGCCTGAGCTCTACAGGGGCGGCTGGCTCGCACCCGCAACGTTTTTGCTTGAGGCACCACCGCCCTCCGGACACGGGCACACGGGCACCAGCACTTACCCGCCCACCACCACCCACCCACCAGCACCCACCGCATCGTATTTTTCGCTTCCCGGTGTGGCGTCCAGGTTCAGCGTCCAGGCTAGAACCAAATTGAACTTGTCGTTACGCTGCGGGCGCGCCGGAGTGGATGGAAGGGAGGTCGCAGAGGCGGTTGCTGACAAGCGGGCACGTCCAGCCCCGGACAGCTTGGGTTCCGAACCTCCGGCCCCCAGGCGGCCTGGCCCCTTACACCACACCCCCACCCCTGCCCCATGGGGTTGTGTTCCGTGTAGGAGGAAACTCTCTTGGGAAGCCTCAACAATCGTGTCACGTATGCAGTACGCCTCTTTGGCTACATCGGCGCCCTACATCAATGTGTCGAGGGAAAGCGACCGACTGCTTTCCCGATTCGCACTGCACTGTCCGCCCGTTAACCAACACGGGGGTGCAAGGCGGCGGAGTCCCCCGGTGATGATGTTGATTCGTACGGCGGTGTGTACGGCTTGATCCCCCATGCCGCGCCAACCCATGGGCGTGCCTGGGCCCCGCGTGATGGGCGACCTCGCTCCTGCCTAGCTGTGCGTGCTCACTTGCAACGGGAAGAGCTCCGTGTTCAAGTCAATGTGCAGGTCCATCTCGTACAAGTCGCTATGACATACGAAGCGAGAGACTGCGGAGGAAGGTGGGGGAAACGGGTGGCGAGGGGGGGGGGGGAAATGTTGGCGGATGCTGCTTGTCGGGGCTGCTGCAGGCGCCGCCGCCGGGTCAGGACACTGCCGCCAGGCAGGGTCCCGGAGGGACGGTTGAGAGCGATGATATCGTACCGCTGTCAAATTTCTTGCCATCCGGATCTTTGTCCACGACGTCAAAGACATCCTCGAACAAGATTGGCTGGCTTCGCGCCATGCCGCGTTAAAGGGTCTCGCGGCGGCGGCCGAATCAATAAAGGTCAAATGGTCAGTCCAATGGCTAGAGTACTCAGACTGCGCTGTCAATTATCTGAGAGCAATATGCTGGACGTCCGCCAGGGCGTGAAAGTTTGGACTTTTTACGATTTGTCAGCTCTATGGTCAAACCAACGTAAAATGATTAATTGATCAGGTTACGTGCTCCCGTTGATCACTTCGAACAGCACACCGCTGGTCAGATAGCGTTTTAGATTGAACGCAGGTAAACGATCGAGGCAAGGTGGCAACAAGTGAGAATTATAGTAACCTTTTCAAACATTTACTTGATTGCAAGTTTGTACTTGCCGCAAGTTGGTGTGCGCAATGACAACCGACAACCCACAACCCTCGACAACCGCCAATCGGACATTTTGCTTCGGATGTTCGGAAGTACGGATGGAATGCCTTTGTGACAACTTGTGGTGCTGACCTGGGCACCGCTGCTAAGCGTTATCATCTTTGAGTTGGATAGTATGACGCTTGTCGTGAAAGGACGTTTTTGTACGTTTGTCGCAAACCAACAGGGTACCGCGATGCACTTATGCACTTGCTTGAAGGGTTGACCCTTTCCAGGATGCCCTTGCGTCTACAGCACCAAAAGGGGTTGCAGTTGTGATGAGTGTGCATCCCCTGATACCGTAAGAGGCGTACACCGTGTCCCGTACACCGTACCCTGGCGGTGAAACACGCAGCATCCGATATGTTGCTTAGCTGAACGGGTCGCCTATCAAGTCTTCTCCATGCCTGAGTACCGATGGCGCGATGGCACCTTATGATGTTCAGGTTTGGCGTCGTTGTGAACTCTACCCAGCGAAGTGGCGCTCCTTTCAGGCCCCCAGGCCCGTGCGATCACTCTTATGAGTGTGGCTGCAGATGCGACTGAACCACAGCTGATGATTGTCGGCACTGCAGCTGAGTGCGTCTCGTGACGGAACCCTTGCCCATGCTTCCAGGCGGTTCTAGGCAATTCCGACCCGCGGGGGCACACAGCAAGCAACACCGTCCCGTAGCCTAGTCAACAACGGCATTTCACCGGCTGTGCACACAGCATCATAGGAACAGATTGCGTGTCGGGTATGATGGGGCAATCAGGGAGCAAGCATAAATGTGTTAAACCCTCGACGGGACGTAACTAGGTTGGTAAGATAGCTGCCATCAACCCAGCGACTGCATATTTGAAATCTTTAAGCTGGGACTGGGGAAAGCGTCTCGGTGTTGACGGTGTGGACGCCTGCAAGAGGCTCACGCGCACAAAGATGATGCAATTTTAATCTCCAATTACCTTATATGTATCGGTTTAGGTGAATATCCGACACTTTCGCCTTGGAATCTTTGATTGTTGCCCCTTTCCGTTTTCCCGTCCGTGTCGTGACTGCAGGTTAGCAAGTAAGACAGCCACCATACATACCTTGTAAACACACTTGTTCCATAGGAAAGCGTGTTGTCACACAACATCGTCGAACACTCAACAGACTTTAGTTGATGTTCGGCGCTATGAAGGGTCTCTGCCACGTGTCAGCCGCGGATATGCCGGCTATGCTTTCGATGCGATCGCCGGTTCCAGCTGCTTTGCGTCCTGTGGCGCGCAGTGGCCTTGTTGTGCGTCAAGCCAATTTCCACCGGCGGCGGCCTTCCAGCATCAGCGTGGTTTGCGGAACAGCCGCCAAGGATTTGGAGGCTCCAGTGAGCAGCAACGGCGCGCCACTACGTCATGAGGTTCAAACTCCGAAGCTGTCCACTACCGCGGTCCATGGCGGCGAGCGCGCTGGCCGGCCTCGGGTGGCTGACGCGCTGACCACACCGATTGTACAGACGTCTACGTACCACTTTCGCAACACTGCAGAGCTGATTGAATACAATGAGGGTCGGTTTGATTCGTATGAGTATGGCCGATACGGGAACCCGACCGCTCAGGCATGTGAAAACAAGATCAAAGCGCTTGAGGGCGCGGACGACTGTCTGGTCTCAGCTTCGGGCATGAACGCTGTGACAAGCATGCTCCTTTCGCTGGTACCATCTGGGGGTCACATCGTGACGACGTCCGACTGTTATTGGCGGACTCGGCAGTTCATGCAGAACTTCCTTCCAAAGATGAACATCGGAGTCAGCGTCATCAAGCCCAACGACCTCGAAGCTCTTCAGGAGGCGCTGGATAAACATGACGTGACGTTGTTCTTCTCCGAGTCGCCGACGAACCCCTACCTGCGCTGCATCGACATTGCGACCATTTCGCGTCTCTGCCACGCCAAGGGCGCAGCCGTCTGCATCGACAGCACGTTTGCTACGCCCATCAACCAGCAGGCGCTGGCGCTCGGCGCGGACCTGGTCCTCCACTCCGCCACCAAGTACCTCGCCGGCCACAACGATGTGCTGGCGGGTGCTCTGTGCGGCAAGCCGGAGCTCGTTGGCAAGGTGCGGGAGTTCCACCATATTATGGGCGGCGTTGTGGACCCACATGCGGCCTACCTGCTGCTCCGCGGCCTGAAGACGCTCGATCTCCGTGTCGCGCGCCACAACCAGTCGGCCCTGGAGATCGCGCGCCGCCTGGAGCGCCACCCCAAGATTGACCGCGTGTGGTACCCCGGGCTCGAGAGCCACCCGGACCACGCGATTGCAGCCCGCCAGATGACGGGTTTCGGCGGCGTGGTTAGCTTTGAGGTGCGCGGCGGGCTGGAGGAGTGCATTAGCTTCATCGACAACGTCAAGCTGCCGTACATCGCCCCGTCGCTCGGCGGCGTGGAGAGCTTGATTGAGATGCCTGCCGTGCAGTCGTACTGGGGCTTTGGGCCGGAGCGCCGGGCGCAGATTGGCATCAAGGAGAACTTGGTGCGCTTCAGCATCGGTATCGAGGACGTGGAGGACATCTGGGAGGATTTGGTCCAGGCACTGGAGCACGTGCCGTAAATTATTTAACCCGGTTGGAAGGCAGCCGAGCAAGGTAGCAAGCTGCAGTGTCAGCGATAGCGGCGGGATCAGCTTGCTCTTGGGTTTATATAAAGAAGACCTGCTCTGTTGCAGCTCGGGACGTTGCGATGCAGGGACCATGGCCATAATGCGCTAGTTGGGACCTCGCACGGGCCAGGTTATGATTTGGGTTCGCATATCGGAGCGTGTGTCAGACCAATCGGTCGGGTGTGCAGAGCTCGTTGGGCGCAAGAATTGTTGTTTGAGCGCCTGAGCGTTGGGATTAGTGGTCTCCGGAAGGCGACAACGAGTCATTTGGGACAGAGCAGGAGACATCGGCTATGACGCTGACGAGTCAGTTGCGCTCGTCGCGATGCAGCATCGTCCGCCTGGCACCCAAATGATTGACGAGCGGTGCCTTGAGGTGTCATTTTTAAGGATGTTGCAGCGGACCCCGCGGGGTGTGTCAAGTGTGCTGGAGGGCTGTGTTGGGAGACCCCTGAGGGCCGCGGAACGGGTCCATTGTAGCGGTAGCGGTTGGGAGGCACACCGGCGGTCTGGTGCGCAGCCTGCACGCATACACCACAGTAGGAGTGAACCCAGATCGTGCGGCTTAGTTATCTGCGGATGTGATATGGCGCAGGTAGTCATGGTTGTAGGGAACTCCTTGACCGTGTCTGGGGGGGCGCGATTAGTCACCTTGGGAGATGTGTGGTTGGTACACTATGCCACGGCGGCGGAGTGCTCATATACCGGTTGCCGCATCAGCAGCCACCAGGCGAGCTGAGCATGTTTTCCGACTGGGAAACCGTTGTGGGGACCTCTGCGAGGACAGCCGACTGACGTTGACGCGTTGATTGCCCGTGCCCCGCGCGGGCATTCAGCGGCCAGGCGGGGTGGGTGCGCGCGCGCCTGTACCTCTTCAGGATGAGAAGGGGGCTGGGCGGCCTCGTCTCTGAAGCGGTGTCGGAATGCGGATTACGCGGGCTGCTGGACACAGTCGCGGGTCACTCGCAGGTCTCCGTGTGTCACTGCGACCGTTCACCTGTGTCGGGCAGCGGCTGCGGCCCCCTGGGAACCCCGGTGCAATGATCCAGTGTTGCGGTGCCAGCCGCGGCCGCTGTCTATTGTATTCCAGGGGCGATGTCGAGTTCTCGACATTTGTTAGGTTGTGCGCTGTCCGTCTGCTGGGAGATCTGCTGGGGAATCCGTCGGCACCGATTGTGGGGAGGAAGGCGGCGTAATTGGGAGGACGGTCACATAGACGAACCGCAGTGTCGCCGTTCGGCGGCTGCAAATGGGTTTTGCTCGAGGGCGAGGTTGGGGCCCAGGAACCGCGCGTGTCGGGGAAAGTATGGGTGCTGTGGCGCCGGGGGCTATGCTGACCAGCGCTTGGTAGTTTTTGTACTGTCTGGCCTGATCCGGTTTAATTTGGGGTGTTTGATATGGTCTATAGTTTATGTGGGCACCACGAACTCCCTGTCACTGTGTCTTGTGGCGTTGCGTCGCGGTGCTTGGAGCTATGGACACACGTGCGGTGCGCTGCTCACACTGTTTGGGACGGCGGCGGCGTGGGGGCGTCACGGTTAAAAGCGTACTTCTCAAGGAGCCCGCGGGTCTTTCGGTCGGCCCTTTCACTGGCTCAAATGGTTGAGAGATAAGGATTTCATTGGATGATAGTCCGACGCCGAGCTTCATCGTGGCGAGCCAAACGCTGCTGGTTTTTTTCGTTCCCTTGCGAGCTGGAGGTACGGTATGACACCTTCATGAAGGCTGCAGCCGCGTGTGAAAGCATCAGGCGCTAGGTAGGAAATCAGGGAGGCGGTGCGTGCTATGGAATAGAAATAAGGATATATGTGTGTGTGTGTACTGCACATGAACGAACGAGGTGCGCCCTGAGTGTGCGTCTACCATGTCGTTCGGGAGCACCAAGATCAAGCCACGCGACTCTGCTGTAGGTGCTGCGGCCCTGGTCATCTGGGTTGGACACACCACCGCCCAGCCCAAGAAAACGTGAATGTGCACGTGGATTCATGCAACCACTTGCAAAACTCTGAACGTCCCTGACAAGCCCTGACAAGGTCATCATAATGTTACAGGTCATCCGGATATCGCCGCGAGAAGTCACTGCTACTTCCGGCGTCTTGTTAACCGAACCGACATTCATAACACACCCATCCACTAGTCGCCATAGCTGCCGCATCATCATGTAATCCAGCGCCCTGGTCATGAGGGCTAAGGCCGCCAGGGAAGCCACGCCGTCGCGCCTGGATCCCGTGTGAAGCAACCGTCCGAATCTGTGGCGTAAAGGCTGTCTGGCATAAAACACCACCTATGGTCCATACGGTGAAGCCCGACAGGTGCAGCCCGACAAGCACGGTGTCAGTCGTGCTTGTTGCTTGGGTGGTCAGCGGGCACATGGCCAGGCCTGCAATCACAACACGCCGCGGGACAAACACTCGTCAGCCCCTGTAGCCGAAAGACAGCCGACTCGATATCCCATCTCAATACATGTCCGGACATTGCCCTGGTTTCATCAACACTTACGGCTTGTTCGTTTCCGTAACGGGCGCGAAGCGGTCCCAGCCTTCGGTCGCTATCCGCTTGAGGCGGTCCTCCTCGCTGCAATGGCAAATCGGGATATCAGCAGGGACACGCACGAACACGTTTAAAGGTGCGCGTCAAAGGCACCGAGCGCCCGGATGCAGGTGAGAATTGGCCAGGCGGGCTGCACGTCCCGCGTCACAGCCACCCCTGGCTTGTCGGCTGCGTACTCCCAATTTTTTTGCAACGGGCAACCGCCTCCACCGCCACACATCTCATCCCGTAAGGGTCCTGCTCCCGTGCATCCGATATGCTCCCGTGCGTCCCCACACCGTTTTTTGCGGACGAGCTCCAGCCTCTCAAGATCCTTGCGCACTTGCTCCTCGGTGCGAGGCTCCACCACGGGCTCCCTGCAGCCACAGGCGCCGGCGGAACGACGCAGGTGGGACACCAGATGCAAGGCATGGGACGTTCGCATGCGCACCGCCCGTGTAACAGCAGCCATCACCACGTCGTCAAATTTCGCCGGCGCCGCTGATCGCTTGCCGCAAGCAGTTTAGCGAGTCTACGCGTCAGCATCAGGGCTGCCGGGTATCCCTATCGTCACCGAAAGCGGCTGGCTGGTGCAGGTACGAATGACGTAATCCAGGGCTCACATGCTCGAGCGGAAAAGTGCTGCCACATTTCGAATGTGAAAACACTCTTTGGGTCCAGTAACGCAGGACCTCACCTATGCAGGACTCGGTAGGTGAGGGGGAAACCCGATTAAGGCACTCGGCCCAATGACGTACGCATGTCACATCACTGTCACATTGCGATTCCTTCATGTTGTGGTGCACGGTGCCATTGCAATGAGAGGTAGTGCATGGCTGCAATCCGTTCCTAACTCGTGCGCGTTTTGGAAGGGTTGGATGCTCTCAGTGGGACAAGACATCAATTGTTCGACTCACTTCTTCCGGGCGGTAGCTGCTGTACGGAGGTACTCCGGCGTCGGATCATCATCACTGTCGCTGCCGTCCTCATCCTCGTCCCCACTGCTCTCTGCCGCCTTCTTCTCTGCCGGCTTCTTTTCAGCCGGCTTGGATTGATCACTTGGCTGAGATGATGACGCCTCACCCTTGCTGGCAGGCTCCTCCCCTTCCTCTTCTTCGCTGTCGCTAGGTGGCAGCATGCCGACGTTGGCACGTTGGCCACCTGCAATGACATGAAAGGTGGGGAGCCAGCAGTACGAATACCGTCGCAGAGTCAGGGGACGGACCATGAAGCGCAGGCCATGTGCCCTGCCAGAAGTCACAGGTGCAAGCAGCTGTGTAAAAGTGATAGGAGCTGGCAAATATTTCTTTACAATACTGCAGCACGCTGTACTCCAACGCGCTTGTCAGCAAACTCGGGAGCGCTCTGCAAATTGGTCGAGACGATCTGATACGCACCTAGACCGCGCTGCTGTGGCTCAAATTCCTCCTCCTCCGAGCCCTCCTCGTCAGCTGGTCCTTTCCGAGGACCTTTCTTCGCATGATGGTACTTGCCGCCTCGGGACTTGCCCATTGTTATTGCAAAGGGAAGAAGAGCACCTGACAAGAGGTTCCTAGCACCACCGTCTGCGTGACCACATATACTAAGCACTATATATTATTCGTAGTTTCTAGTTTGTGTTGCTTGACTCGTCCTCAAACACCGGAACGCGTACGGCGCCGGCCCAACCATTTCCCAGCAGCACAGTTCTATGGAATGCAGAAACCGTATTTGATCTGTAGCAAAGAATTCCCCTTACCACACCTCTCACCGATCGCACGTTTTGTGTTCACCAGGCTTTCAGCCATGCAAGCCCTTGCTCCGCGACTGACGGGGGCAAGGCCAACTGCGGTTGGTGTAGCAAATGTTTTCCGATGCCCAGTGGCGTCAGCGACTCGCACATTAAGCTCCAGCGCTTTGGGTGGCCACGACTTTTGCCCCAGCTCTGTCACCACGCGGAGAGCTCAGCCGCATCGCCACGGCAGGGTGATCAGTCAAGCAGTTGCAGCGGAGGCCCTGCCGGACATCGACGATGTTGGCGTAAGCGATGCTGCGGACGCAATTATTCGCTACGCCATCAACTTCGCCCGTGCGTCGGAGACTTACGAAGTGCATTCTTGGATGGTTCTGATGGGCATTCTGAAATACGAAAGCAGCACTGCGGCCCAGATCCTGAAACAGCTGGGGCTAGACGACCTGTATGGCGCCTGGCATGAGGTGCTGTGGGCGCTCAATGTTTGCGACGGCCTGCAGCCACGGAGCTTTGTCACAGAGATCTCGTTCGCCGACCGGGCGTTCAAGGTCGTCACAGCGGCCTCTGACTTTGCGACCTGGCACGGCAAGGACAAGACGTACTCTGAGGACATCCTCATGGCCTTGGCTGCCGGCGGCGTGCTGGAAGGGCTCTTCCCCGACCTCAACCTCAGCTTCGAGCGCGTGCGGAAAGCCGTGGAGAAGCACGCAGGGCGGCGATACCTGCTGCCTGACGAGAAGGAGGACGACGCATCGCAGCGGGGTCCGCTCAAGTCGGAAGACGACGTCTCCTTCCTGTGAGCGGCATCCGGCCCCGCCGTCACCAGAGGCAAGCTGCTGCAGCGACTGAGTGCGGTGGAGAGGTGTGTTGTGAGGTCCTCATGGATACCCAATCTGCATCCCGGCGCCGACCCAAGGGTCACATCGGTGGCGGGTCGCCCCGCGGCGGCGGCCGCATTCGGGTGTGTGTCTCGCAGCGGGGTCTGAGGATTACGACGGGGGAAGCGGGTTGCTGTCTCAACCGGGAATCGCGAGGTGAGGTCGTCTCAGGACTAGTGAGTGAGTGCGTTTCGTAATGAAAGCACGTCGGTTGGGAAGCGGACGCCAGTACCGCCGTGTGTCGGATGGATCAGTGGATCAGGTTGGACGCATGTTCACACACACGCAGGGCCGGCCGTCCAGTCTGGCTGCCAGTCTTCGCGCTAGGTACCTGTGGGTTGCGAATGAGCAGCTGGCGGATGCCTGGCTGCCTCTCCAATCCTTTAGAGAGCTGCGCCATTAGAGAGCTGCGCCGGAGGCGGGAGGGGGAGTCCTGGCGTGTCGCAGGCGGCCCCGAACCTAAAACCGTGCATGGACGGACACCCGGGGTGACCCCAGCCAGGTAGCAATCCCCCCAGGGGTGGCGCGCGCTGCTCCAGCTGCACTTGCTGTGTTGGTGTTGGTCCATGGGCTTGGGCGAGGTTGGGGTGGATATGGAGGAGGCTCACGCACGGTCGACGCGGCGGGTGTGTCGCATATGTATGCTTGGGGGAATACGCTCGGGGCACTTACTTCAGTCTCCGTCTGCGGTGCTCTGCGGCTGCCTCACTGTTGCCGGGATGGATGGATGGATGGATGGATGGATGGATGGATGGATGGATGGGCACTTTCGGAATGCGAAGCGCATGTGTGGTGCGGAGCGGGCCTGGCGGTTTGCTGGTGCGCCAAGGCGGGTCACTGCGGGGGCTCGGACGGGAGTGCTGTGTGCCGAAGTCGGCGGTGGACGAGAGTGCGCGCACGGCGCCCGCCCCGTGCCGCTTGTCGGTCGGCGGGGGCCTCACGTCTGAGTATCGGAGGCGCCCGCAGCAAGTCCTGCCGACGGACGGAGTGTCTGCGGGTTGGTCGTGTGACCCACATATGTACGGATGTAGGTGGCGGATGGTCGTCGGGCGCGGGTCGTACACCGGTGCGGTCCGCTCCGCACACACGAGGCGGTCCGCGGCTCGGACACACGGTCCGGTCGAGGCCTGGCCTCGCTCCCCATCGTGATCTGGTTGTTGTCTTTTGCGTTTGGCTTGCCAACTGTGGCTGTTCCGGCACCGGAATCACGACCGTTGGGGCACACACGAATTCGCGGGGCGCTCTGCTGCCACTGCTTGTGAAGCGACCCCCGGCATGTCATGGCAGCTGCCGCGTGTCCCTTCCCAGCCAACGGCACGTTGCTAGACCGTAAACGATACAGCGCTGCACATCAACCGGCTCCCTCGTCCAGACCCCTGAAACCCCGCTCATCCAACGTGTCCGTGTACCCAGAACAACATGTGAACCCACGTGCGCCGCCCCGCCTCGCCAGCGGTTCCGTCTCACAAGCCACTCTCCAGCTCACCATGAACAGAGCTCAGCAGCGGCATCAACCTGATGTCATGTGTCCGTGACCACCACCAGAGACCTGACTGAGCCCCATCCGCTCGCCACACAGCATGCGGACGATATTCACTTGAGATGGGCCAGCAGCCAAACCCGCCCTCTCGGACGACACATCAACTTCCCTCCGCTTCGCAAATCCCCCCAAGGGTGACGGCGCAACCGCTCCTTCCTGCTGCTCAACCTGCTCGCTACATCATACGGTACATCATGCCCAAGAAGGCGCAGCGGACCTGACCGATCCTCCCATGCTCACCTTCAAACCTCAACGCCTACCCACGTCACGTGGAGCTCAGCCCAAACCCAACTGAGGCTCACCTTCAAACCTCAACGCCTACCCACGTCACGTGGAGCTCAGCCCAAACCCAAATGAGGTGGTCTCGCCACACAGACAGTGCGCATGACCAGCGGCCCAACCCCAAGGAGGGCGGGGGAGGGCGGCGCGCCAGCCCCCTAGACACCGGCTGGTGAGGGGACACAACCGGCGCGCGCTGCCGATGGGCTGAAGGGCCCTGACGCGCACGGTACACCTCCGTCACGCAACGGATACCGACTGTGCAACAGAAGCCCGCGAAGGCGCCCCGGCGCGCCCTGTCCGCCCTGCTCCCCGATGCGGACTGCTGTCGCACTGACACGACCAGAAGATATCAAGCTGGGGTGCCTCCGGCGCACCTCCAGCTTGTCCGAGAAACCAACGACACGCCCGTCCCCCAATCCCGCATCCCCCCTTACCCATTATGGTTGTGTCCCGGTTCGTTTCTGGAGCTGGGTTTTCCTTTTTAACCCCGCCCCTCCCCCTCAAGCAAATCGCTTACAGGCGACCCGCGCCCCGCGCGCGCTGCACCCATCGGTTCTCTGCATCCCTCTTCCCACTGCACCGCATTTGCCTCCCTCCACCGCGGCCCACACGTCGCCGTCTCGGGACTGCCTGTGGTGGCCGGCGGGCCGGCCGCTGCGATGCTGCCCCCCTCCCCTCAGCGCCGCGGTGGCTGCGGCTGCTGCTCCAGGATACCCGTACCGGCTCCGCTGAGGCAGCATCGGCGCCTGTGCGCTGCGTGACCGTCAGTACTTGCGCTGGTTGCCCGTGCTGAACAGCAACATGCCCTTGCTGGACTTGCCCTTCTTCGCAGACCCCGCGGCGGCGGCGCCGCTGCCGTCCGCGCCGCCCCCGTCCGCCGCTGCCGCGGCCCCCGCCGCGCCGGCGCTGCCCTTACCCGCCGTCCCCGCCGGAGCAGCGCCGGCCTTGAGCACCGCCACGCCCTTGCCGCCACCCCAAGGTCCCGCTGGGCCCGCCCCTGTCCCAACGATAGCCGCAGCAGCAGCAGCGCCCCAAGGACTGCCCGGTGCTGCTGCGCCGCCGCTTGGCAGCGCAGACCCGCCGGCTGCAGCGCCCGTGGCGCCGCGCGCGCCCCACGCGCCCGACGGTGGCGGAGGCGCTGCCGCCGCCGCAATGCTGCCGAGCGGCGGGCTGCTGCCCAGCGCGGGGCCGGTGGCGGCGAAGCCCATCTTGGTGATATGCGCGAAGGAGACCCCGCCGCCGCCGCCGGCTGGCGGCCCCGGCGATGCCGCCGCGGCGGCGGCGGCCGCCTCGTCCAGGGAGGCCTGCAGCGCGATGCTCTCCGCCACCTCCGACGGCGACAGCTGCATCTCCCGTGCCAGCGCCGCCGCGGCGGCGCCTGCCGCCGCCGCCAGCCCGCTGCCGCCGCCGCCGCCGGCGGCGCCGCCGCCGGCCAGGCCTATCGCCTGACTCAGCGACGGCATCGCCTGCAGCTCCTCCGCGCTGGGTCCCAGCCGCGCGGCGGCGGCGCGCGCCGCCGCCGCCGCCTCCGCGGCGGCCTGCCGCCGCTCGTCGGCGCGCTGCCGCCGCCGGCGCTTCTCCCGCGCCACCAGCTCGTCAGTGAAGGGCGCCAGCGTCTCCGCCGGCACGAGTTCCGCCATCGCCACCTCACATAGCTTGAAGGCGCCCGACAGCGGCAGGTGCGACAGGAAGCGCCAGCGCTTACGGACCGCCTCCGCCTGCACCACGTCCTCCAGCTCCAGCAGCCGGGCGGTGATGACCGGCGGGCAGGAGTCGTACGAGCCGTACGCGTGCAGCAAGCACCTGGGTGATCGAGGGTGATGAGTCAGGAGGAGGGCGCAGGGTTGGGGCAGGTGATACGGTACTGCGGAGTACGGCATCGTACTTGGTAATTAAAACACCGTTTGGAGAGAGAGGAGGAAAAGGAGAAAGTTGATAAAGGCCTAGATGCCGCGGCAGCTGCGGGGAGGGCGCACTGGCAGATGGCGACCATCCTCGCTGCCTGCTGCTGCTGCGGCGGCGGCAGCAGGGAAGGCCCGGACCTACCTGAGGTTGAGCGGGTGGAGGTACACCCAGCTGCCGTCGGCTGCCTGGTACGTGTAGAACTCCCCCTGCGTTCCCGGGGTGTTGAGCTGCGTCGAGATGGGGGAGCTGCCCAGCAGCACCTCCGACGCGCCCGCTGACGGTGGCGACGGACCCCCGCCGCCGCCGCCGTCACCGCCGCCGGCAGCAACCAGGGCGGCCAGGTCAACGCCGCCAGTCGGCGGACTGGTTCCCGCCGGCATGGCGGCCTGAAGCAGCTCTGACGGAGGCTCCAGGCTGTCCACGCGGGGCGCGGCGGCGGCGGCGGTGGCGCCGCCGCCGCCGGCAGCCTCCGGCTGCTCATCGGCCTCATCCTCGGAGAACACAGCGTCAAAAGGCAGCTGCGGCGGCTCTCCCGTCGGCGACGGCGGCCCCGCCGCCATCTCAGGATCCATTCCGGCGGCCGGCGGAGCGGCCGCTGCAATGCTGCCCGCCGCGGCGGCGGTGGCTGCGGCGCCGCCGCCACCGCCGCCGCTGCTGCTGCTCCGGGATGCCCGTACCTGTCCCCCTGAGCCGGCACCGGCGCCTGTGCGCTGCGGCGGTGGCGGCGGCGGCGCCGCCGCCGCCGCCGCGCCCGCCGCCGCCGGCTTTGCGGCCAGGGAGGGGAACTGCGAGTCCAGGGCTGCCCGCTGCGACGCCGCCTCCCGAGCCGCCGTCACGTCGGACACCGCCGCCACGAACATCTGCGAGCGAGCGGCGGGGAGTTGAGTTGCGGCTCAGCGACGGCCCGCGCTAGGATGGCCCCAAGGGCCATGTCTTAACCAGGCGCATGGCGAGCGCTGCAGGAGCCGGGGACTGAAGGTGGCTGCGGCCGCTGCCACACTTCGCCGGGGCTGCCGCCACCACCGCCTCTACCGCCGTTACCACCGCGGGGCCCACGCGCCCCAACCCGCCCATCTACGGCCCTTAGCTTCGAAGCTCGAAGCATGGCATCGTGGCCTTGTTGTCGGAGCCACCCTGGGGGTCCTGGGATTTCAGCGTTGCGGTCTCAAGTACCCTCGTGCCCTCGTACCGTCGCGCCCTCGTAACAGTCACCCCAGTACCGCCGTATCCTGGCATTTGGGCGGCCCCCAAGACGCATCGTCCCGTATGTACGGCATCGTATCCCAGAGCTCTTTTGAGGTCGATGGGTCCTCCTCGACCGCACCTTCTTGACGGCCGCCTCCGCCGCCGCCCCCATCGCCTCCGGCGCCGCCCCCGGCCCCTCCCTGGACGTCAGCAGCCCCCGGGAGGAGAGGCACTCAGCGCGGTGCTCCGCCCAGCGGCGCGCGCGGGCGGCGAGCTGGTCCAGCGCGCCGTACACGTACGGCGCCTCGAGGGCCGCGTCGACCCCGCCCTCCGCGACGAGCTGCGTCCGTCGCAGCCAACGGGCGGCGAGCCAAGGGGGGATACAGGAAGATTGGTAGACATATTCATAATGGCGCGAGCCAAGGGGAGGGGCGAATCTCGCCATCCATGTTTTCAGCAAGTGTAGCAAAGAACTAGGTGTGTGTGGCGTGAAACCCGCCCGACACGAACCAGTGACCAATACACGTGTGTTATTTAAGCAGGCAGAACAGGAGTGCGTGACATGCGAGGGGCCGAGTGGCGCCCAAAAAGTTTGCCCGTATGCGTGTACACGTGTGTGTTTGGTAGGAGGGAAGGCGAGCAGTTGTTCCGGAAAATACGTCAAGAGAACCACGGGTCGTTCCTTCCGACCCGGGGGTTACGTACGGCATGGTAGCCCGGAATAGGAGAGGCGCCCTCATGACCACAGGCCCCCTCCCTGGAAGGCTGCACATTTGGGATGCCGGCAGCCTCCTCCTACCTGAAACCCTTGAGAAGGTCCAGGGAGGTCTGCTCCCCTACGGCCTCTGCCCACTCCGCCGCGTCCTCCGTACCAGCCCGCCCACCCTAGCCCCCTTCGGCCTTGGCCCAGGCGCCACCCTTCGGGCTCGCTTTTCGTTCCAGCCCCCATATGCGTACATAGCCTTGCAGCCCGCCCCCGCTCCGTCGCTCTCCCAGTCCCCAACCCCCGCTTCTTCACTCTCCGTGTCCCCAGCCCCTGCCCCCGCTGAGGCCGGCGCTGACCTCCGTGGCACAGGCCGCGAGCTGCTCCGCCGCCGCCCGCCACAGCTCGCTGGCGTCGCCGCCCACCACAAATTTGGCGAATGGGTTTCGGTCAAACAGCGACTGCGGCTCCGCGGCCCCGGCGGCGGGGCCGCCGCCGCCACCATCAGCGGCGGCGGCAGCGGCCGCCGAAGCCGCGGCGGCGGCCTTCCCCGCCGCCGCGGGGTCCACCGGCTGCGGGATGATGCTCGTCCGTGTACGGCGGATGAGCGCCAACGTGAGTTGGTCGCCGGCCCGTGGCTGTACGACACGCCGTACACGAACCAGGCGGAGCTCCCGTGCCACCACGGGTGCGAAACAGAGGGGGCAGGGCGCGGAGCGCCTGCGACCCGCCGGCGACAAGTAGGGGGGGCGATTCCTTCCTTCAAGACAAGGGCACCGTAACACCGGGCCTGTAGCTATCACTCTCGCAATCGAGACAACCGCAACCGAGACAATTGATCTCTTCAAGACACAGCGACCGCAGCATGGCTGTCCACACACCTGTGCTATCCTCCCCGGTTCCCTGTGCCACCGATGCAATTCGGGACAGCATGTAGAAGTGCGTTATACGCCACCCCGAAACCGTATCGCCCCGAAACGGCACCCACCTCAGCTGTTCGCCGCCGTGATTGATCAGGTGGTGCATGATGGCGGGAAAGGAGAAGATGTGGCCGCAGGGGGTGATCTGGGTCGGTCCAGGGAAGCGGTGTGGCGGTGCGGGCAGGCGCGCGGGCGGGGAGGAAAGTTCATCAGGATAAGGGGCGGCGCGAGAAGGCGGCGGTGCAGCGGACCCCGAGCGGGACCAGAGGGCAAGGGCGGTGGGAGTGATGGAGGGCCCCGACGTGGGAGTGAGCCAGGGGCTGGAGCGAAGGACAGGAGGCGCCGCCGCCCCGCCCCGCCCCGCCACCGTGGGAGATGGAACGTGCCGCTGAACCTCGACCCCTCCTCAGAGCACCCAGGGACCTTCCGTTCGCCCCCCAACCCAAGGGACGAGGACCTGAGGACTGCGTCCATCACCGCCCGACACGCACCTGCGGACACAGCGGCGGGCTGTCCAGCGATATGGGGCACTGTACGGGCGCCGAGGTCGACATCTCCACCTGGGGCCGTACAGCCGAGCGAGACCCACGGGTCAAGGAGATGGAAACGCACGGGGGACGGGGGCGGGGGGGGGGGTGTCGAGGGATCAGATTGCTGCACCTGGATGGGTGCTGCTCCTGGATGCCGTTGCGGGACCTCGGTGGGAGCGGGGTCGCGCGCAGCAGAGGCACGGGGCTGTCTGGCCGACTCCCCGGTCCGGTCGCACTCCCCCCTGACAAGTGCCGATCAACTCCTAAACAGCGAAAGCCCCTTCGAGGTCCGCCAGACTGGGGTGCTACTGGATAGCCCAGCGATCTCCTTTCCCCACATACTTTCTTTCTCCGTCTGTTCCCGCACCTGCAGCACGTCATCCCAGTCGAACATCTTGTCGGCATCCGCCTCGTACGCAGACACGTCCACCGCGTCTGAGGAGAGGGAGAGGGAGAGGGAGGCGGCCGCGGGAGTGACGCGGGCGGGCAGGGGGCGATCGAGGGTTTGGCACGACACGGCGTGCGATGGGTGAACGGCACCCTGGGGATGCGGCGGCGCCTCTCGACAGCACCGGTGGCAGAGCGGCTCCTGCAAACCCACCGCCGGAAGCACCCTCCTCGACCGACCCACGCCGGGCTCCACGCCGGGTTCGGTACCCGCCGAGCATGGCAATTCCATCCCCGCCATTCCATCCCCGCCATTCCAGAAGCTTGGTCGCCGCACCCACGCCGCCACCCCCGCATGTGGCCCCCGCAGGGCCCCCCTGGACCCACCGGAGACCAGGAAGCGGAAGTTGGCCTGCGCAGGCAATCGCGGGGACCGAACGTCACGTTTCTCAAGGTTCAAGTTGGGCCATGGTTCAAGTTCGGTTATGGTTCACTGTCTCATTTAAGGCTATGGTTCCAAGGTTCAAATTTGGCCATGACCATAGCAAGGACGTCCAGCGTCTCAGCATGTGGCGAAGACCGCCATCAGAACCGCCGTAAAGAAGCATCAAGGGCACTGCACGGCCAACATCACCACCACCACCACCTCCACCTCCACCACTACCCCTGTGCGGTGTGCCCATAGGGTGATAGACAGCGAAACCGCCACCACCACCCTGGACCCTGCCCTCCCCCTCGCCCTCCGCGCAAGCCACCCACCTGCAGGAACTTGTTCTTGTCGTACTTCTGGGGCTTGGCGGCGCCGTACCGACCCCGCGCCGCCGCCGAGGACGAACCCGAGGCGCTGCCCCCGCCCCCCGGACCCCGGGAGCCGCCGCCCGACCGGGGGCCGCCCCGGCCACCGCCCTGCGGATGAACAAACCAACAAACCACAAAGCAACAAACCAACAAACCCAAATCACAAAGCAACAAACCAACAAACCCAAATCAGAAAGCAACAAACCCAAATCACAGCCCGGGGGCAAAGAGCCAGAGCCGCCGCACCCGCACCGCCGCGACGGCAAGGAGCCACCGCACCGCCGCGACGCTCCACCGGGGGTCCGGTCTGCATGACTAATACCACCAGGCCGCCATGGGCTGCAGGGTGGGGCCAGCCTGGGCGCGAGGGCCCCTAGAGATGGGTAGGCCGCACACAAACGGACTGGCGGACTGGCGAGGCCAACGATCGTGGGCCACACGGGGGGGATCAGAAGAAGAAAACACCCTAAGAGCCCCACAAGCGGACCTCACCCTGCCTCCGGTCGCCCTTGTGGCAGCGGACTCGTACTGGAAGTTGAGGAGGTGATTCGCGTTCGCCGATCCGCTGCTGCGGATGCCACCCCCGCCCCCGCCGCTGCCGCCTCCGCCCCCGCCGCCGCTGGCCGTGACGCCGCTCCGCGCGGTGCCTCCGCCTCCGCCGCTTGGGGGCCCGTTAGGGTTGCTGTTCGGGTTGGCCGCAGCGACAGCTGCACTGCCGCCACCGGTGCTGTCGGAAGCAGCTCCTGCATCCCCGGATGACTGCCTGCACACCCGCGGAGGACGGTTTCGGGGGCATAAGCCGTTCAGAGGCCGGTGCCGGTCAGCTGCATTGTTTGACAGAAAGGCAAGAGGGGTAAGGGGGACCAGTAGGGGGTAAATGGGAGCGGCCTAAACGAGCGGTCCCAGATCCCCAGCGCCGGGCTGCGGCATTCCGATGCATTCTGGGCGGTTAGGGGCTGTAACGCGGTTTTCTGACAAGCGGGGTGCGTTGAACAGCTTGAGGGAGGCCCCAAAAGCCCCAAAAGGGGGTCCCGCCTTTGGGGGCCCGGTGGACAGTATAGGACTTCACCGTAGCACACAGTCGTGCCCTACGCCGCATTGGCAGAGCCGTTTCAGGAGGTGGAGACCCAGTGCTCGCAGTTGTGGAACGCTACCCGGGTGGAGGGCTACCCGTGGAACAATTTCCCAGGGCCAACCTGGTGGGAAGTGGGTTCTGTGACTGGCTGCCCTGCTGGCTCATGGCGGATGACAGTCCTCCACGGGCACCTCCTCCGCCTCTGCTCCGACCCTGGCCCCCACTCTGCAGGTTCGCATTCACATGGGAGATCTTGTCAGATCCGACACGGCATAGTAAGTCAGGATCCACTGCCCGGCCCGTAGAAGGCATCCCCAGCCCGTTTCACGTGGTTACCTGTTGTCGGGCGCCATTGTTAATCCTTCCTGTCACATGGCGAACAATTGCAAGTCAGGTAACGGTATGGCTGTTTCGCGTTGCCTTAAGGATACGAACTTAGGGCTTCGATTGCCAAATAAACCGTATCCACCCACCCGGATCAAATTCTCCCGCTAACGGGTTGAGCTTAGGAGGCGGCCTGTTGCCGCCCGGTAGATGAACTCCATGGTGCTGTCCTGGTTCGAGCAATCGGGTTGTGTTGCTGAGCGGTGACGAGGGCGCTGGTATGTCAACACAGCTCATTCACTTCTTATGGAAATGAGTTTTGTGCCGGAACCTTGTTGTCCCGGCGGTGACCAGCTAGCCAAAGGAGGTCAATACGTTAAGCTCAAACCTAAGCGTTAAAGCCCCCAGGACTGAGGGCAAAAGTAAAAGATTACAGAATGTGTATCCTCGCAATGCTTTGTTTCGCAGGAAAGTTATGCTATGCGTTTCTACTGACCCAGCACGGAATAATGTCCGGCACATCCCGGACCTGCATACAGGCCAAAAGCCGTTGACAAAATCCTTGGTGTGGGAGTCGTGTTCGCTTTAAATGTGCTCATTGGATGGGGAAGAAGGAGTCGCGAGAGCCAGTAAGACTACACTCACGACGACGACCAACGGACATGCCGCCACTACGCCCGTCCATGTATCAGCACATAGAAAATACGGTATGAAGACCAACATCCTTCTTGGTCACCCTCGTTTGACGTCAGGATTGCCACCTCGAAACGACATGGACCAGACCGCTGACATGGACAGCTGACGCAGATGCCCTGGTGTGCGAATCACTGAGTGCATCACCATCTCTTCATGCCTCTGATTATGTAGTTCAGGAGTACACCTCCAAACCTGACCACAACTCGATCTTTCGTCAGGTTCCTGCGTACTGGCGCCGTCCCGTGGGTCGTACACTTCGAAAGCCACCTCTTCAACCAACACCCACTCCCGACCCTACACGACATCACGACACTCGCCAAGCGAGATCTATCCCACACAGACGCTGAGTCAATATCCATTATTGAAATCAACACACTCGACATCCATATTCACTCGCTCCTGCGCTCGTCCAAGGATCCAATCGTACCTCGTACCTCATCACGTGCCTCGCCAGACCACCCCCGCCTCATGCCCAACACGGAACACCGTCAGACTGCCCCCCGCCTCCGACTCCCCCCTCCGACTCCCAAGCCTCCAACCCCCAAGCCTCCGACTCCCAAGCCTCCAACTCCCAAGCCTCCGACTCCCAAGCCTCCGACTCAACCCCCCTCCGACGATGATACTTACTGGTGTCTCTCTGTAAACGGTAAACCGGGATTCCCCTTCCTCCGAGGGTGGGCTTGGCTTAATTGACGACCCACTACGCCCCGAGGGTGGGCTTGGCTTAATTGACGACCCACTACGCCCCGAGGGTGGGCTTGGCTTGCTTGACAACCCACTACGTCCCGAGGGTGGGCTTGGCTTGCTTGACGACCCACTACCTAGGCCTGCGGCAGCTTGTCCACGCCGGTGAGCGGCCGCCCCGCCTGCAGCTGGCCGCGAAGGAAGGCGCCCACCCGCGCCGCACTGGCCTCCACCCCGCCCGGCACCTCGCTCTCCACGTTGAGCACCAGCAGCGGATCGTGCAGGCTCTTGGGAGTGAGGGGGGAAGGAGGGGAGGGGGGGCCAAGGAGGGATGGGGGGGGTATAGGGCGGGAAATTGGTAGACTGGGGGCGGGTGGGGGCGGGCGGGCGGAGGGGAGACACGCAGGAGGGGAAAACACACAAAACGTACAATGTGGAATCCTTGGGAGCATTCAAGCGCAACAAACCAAACTACCAATGTGGCAGAACACACTTATGACAAACTTCCACTCACTGACGCGCCTCGCCTCACCTGCCGCAGCAGCACCCAGCCGCTGCGCCCCTCCCCCTCGTCCACGTTGACTCGCCAGCCCTCGTGGTTGACCGCCGCCAGCGACCAGTCGGGGTGGGCGCCCCCGGCCACGTGCGCGTGGAAGTCGGCGAGGACCTGCCGGGGGGGAGGGGAGAGACAGCGCGGCACCGGCCCGCCGGATACACACACACACACACACACACACACACACACACACACACACACACACACACACACACACACACACGCGGTAACCCTGGTCTCGGTCTCGGTCGTCGGTTGCATTGCTGGACACGGTTCTGCTTGTTCGCGGCTCAGCTTTTCTCCTTGCTAACACACACACACGGATCGTCTTGTTTGCTTGTCCTGTATCTGCCTCCTTGCTTTGTATATATGGTAAGTACGTTACAAGTGCTTTGGTAGGTATGTGGGCCTGGGCGGGTCTGTTTGGGTTTGACATTAAACACGCATACGGATGTATCCCGCTGATTGTGTGTTGTGGTCTGGGCCAGGGCCATTTGTGTGGCATGCGGGCATTTCCCGGGATGAACACATGAAACAGATAAATAGATAAACAGATAAACCGATAATCGTTGTAGTTGGGTTGGTTGCACTGTTGCCGTACGTCCGATCGGTCGACGGCGGTCGAGCTCTGTGTCCCTCGTCAGTCCTGGCCACGGTCGCGTGACCCACCTTGCCGCCCACCGACTTGAAATCTGGATCCTGGATCCGGATCCGCCACTCGCGGCTCTCCAGCGGCTCCTTGAGCCCCGCCAGCAGCTCGCTCAGCCCTCCCTGGCCCTCCTGCCGCCGCCGGACGTGTTCGATGATGGCCTGTACGGCAGCGACGGGCGGGGCGACGGCGGGGCGACGGCGGGGGGGTGCCGACGGATCGGTCCGGGCGACCCCCTCTCTTTCCTCCCCAGCCCTACATCCTCCCTCCCCCTTCCCTACCCCCACATCCTTCCCCCCGCCCACCCTTCAGCCCCAAACACTTTGACGCAGTAGATGCCAACCCAGGCTTACATGCAGACGACTGTCCCTTACACCGGCGTCCTTCCGCCCCCATCCCTCCTCACGTCCTCCCCCCCTCCAAGGGGCCCGCACCCTCACGGCCAGGTCGGCCCCCACATCGTCCCCCCTCCCGCTCTGGCAGCAGCGCAGTTTGAAATGTCTACCAATTTCCTATTACCCCCCGCCCTCTCCCAGGGGGCCGGCCCGCACCTTGACCGCCAGGTACGCCCCGTCGTCCAGGAAGTAGTTCTCCTTGAGGGCCCCGTGGCCGCTGGTCTCCATCATCAGCTGACAGTCCTCGCCCGCCGCGTTCAGCCGCACGCCCTCGCCGATCACGTTCTTGTAGCCGCGCTTGAAGCTGCGGGGGGAAGGGAGGGAGTGGGAAGTAGGAAGGGGAAGTGGGAAGGGGAAGGGGAAGAGCGCGCCAGCGCGGCAAGGGGGATGGAGCATTGAGGTGTGTAGGTGCCGTAGTGGGACTGCGCGGCGGTCGCGGGCGGCCCTTACCCCCTCCCGTTCCCTCCCCCCGCCCCTGCGGCCCTCATCCCGCTCCCGTCCCCTCTCAGACCCCCCCCCGCCCTCACCGCCACGTACCGCATGTGTTTGCCGCCCAGCTGCTCGATGAAGTGCGTGAGGCCGTTGGAGGTGACCGAGTCCGTTACCACGGTGGAGCCGGGGTGCAGCCGCAGCACCACCGCCGCCATCAGCGCGATGAAGCGGTTGGAGTTGATCTCGCGGCCGTCAGCGTCCACGATGGCGGACCTGACCGGGGTGAAGTTGAAAAAAGAAAGAAACCAGAAACGAACCAGGGCACACCCAGAAGTACTCAGATTCTGACGTGGCGAGGTGGCCGGGGTGGGTGGGTGGGTGCGGGTGGGCGGGTGCGGCTGGGTGCGGGTGGGTGGGTGGGTGATGGGGGCCGGGGGTACAGGGACTTGGCAGGCGGCGACGGACTTGACTGGCTGCCAGATAGGGAGGGGTGGTGCTATGCTGCTATCTCGCAAACCTTGATATGGGCTTCTGGGCGCACAGGGCCACGGGGCGACAGATGTTGGGCCCCGCTCGAGGGACCCCCACCCCTACCCCCCAAACCCCCCACCCCCACCTGTCCACATCCTGTCCACATCCGACAAACCCCCACCCCCACCCCTCCCCCCCGCCCCCACCTGTCCACGTCCGTGTCGAACACGATGCCCAGCTCCGCGCCCGCCGCCCGCACCGCCGCCGCGCCCGAGGCCATCGCCGCCGGGTGCTCGGGGTTGGGCGGGTGGTGCGGGAAGGTGCCGTCCGGGTCCAGGTACACGGAGCCGGTCGTGTCGGCACCCAGGGGCGCCAGCACCTGCGGCGTCGGGGCAGACACACACACACACACATAAGGGGGGATAAATTAAAAAGAGAAAAGAGGGGATGTGGCCCCAAGGGGGATCTGGCCCCAAGATACACGGTGGCCCCAAAAACCTAAAACCCTGAAACCCTAAAACCTGCATGTGTGTACCTTCTCCGCGAAGAAACCGCCCGAGCCGTTGCCCGCATCCACCACCAGCTTGCAGCCCAGCAGCGGGAAGTGGTAGTTGGAGGCGGAGTTGACCCCCCGCTTGATCAGGTCGCGCAGGGCGGCAGCGTAGGTGGGCAGGAAGGGCACGCGGGCCAGGCGGGAGGGGTCGGAGGCCAGGGCGCGGGACATCAGGTGGGCCTGCTCCGAAACCGGGTCACCTGGGGCCGTACAGGGGGTGTACGGAGGCCGGGCGTGGGCGGGGGGTGGGCGGGGGGTTTGGGGGTGAGGTACGACGAGGTCGAGGCACGCGGGTTTTACCCACGTGATGGTGACATACACCACATGTAAGGTTTCTGTTAGCTCGAGTCAGGACCAATCAATCGCTTTTTCCCCATTCCCCACAGGCCCCAGGCCCGGGTTCGTACTGGGTTCGTTCGGTTTTGGGTTTTGGTTTTAACCACCACACCTGCAACCCCACCAGTCCGACGCCCCCCTCCGACAACCCACCGATGATGACGCCCGCCTGAGCCGCCGCCATAGCCGCCAACTGCAGCAGCTCGGAGATGTCGGGCTTGTCCAGCCCCCCCGCGGCCGTGAAGAACTTGAGGCCATTGGCGTTGTACGGCAGGTGACTCGCCGTAATCATCACCTGTACGGCAGCACACGCGCGCGGCTGCTGGATGAGTGTACGAGACCACTTTGATAGCCGTAAAAGTACAGCGGTGGTGAAAAAAAAATCATTCCCCGACGCCTTGGTTCAAACCAAAGGCGCCAAATGTGTGCCCGCAAAACCCGAACGCCTAAAACCCACCGCGCCCGTGTACGGCTGGCCCTCAAGCTCCGCAGCTGGCGGCGGCGCCGGTGCCTGTGGCGGGTCGTCCCCGTCGCGTGGTAGCGGCGCCGCGCGCTTGGCGGCGGAGGCGAGGGAGGTGGCGGTGGTGAAGAAGGCGGGGGAGGAGGGCCCGTCGTTGGCGCCGCCTGAGGGAGGCAGCGGACCGGAGGTACGGAGGTACGGGGGCCGG
>BDSI01000156.1:170000-183525 GCA_003117195.1 Eudorina sp. 2006-703-Eu-15 | reverse complement strand
GGATAACGTTATCGGAGGTCTGAGATCGGAGAACGGAGGGAGGCAGGCGTGTCGGAGCGAGGGGTGGGTGGAGCTGGACAGGGGGCGGCCGATGGCGACGGCGATGGCGATGGTGGGTGGATCCCCCGCACTTCCCTCCCAACGGGCATGGGGCGTGGGACGGCACGACACAAACACGACGGAGATCGGCCTCCCTCCCGCCCCCTCCCCTCCCCTCCCCTCCCAACCGCTCACCGGACAGCACGATGGAATAGAACATGGCGGGGGTGGTGGCCAGACCGAAGAGGTGAACCACCGCCGCGCCGCCCTGAGGGGAGCCGTGGCAGAGGAGGGCAGGGGTGCCGCCGGTGGCCATATGCGCAAACGCGGTGTGGGTAGGTAAACAGGCAACTACAACTGCCTTAGTGGAAACCACTCCAAAACACCCTAGCCCATCCACCCCAACCCCCTCAACCGACCTCTAAGGCTTATGCACGCCTCCGCCCCAACCACCCACAACCACCCCAACCCTCTCAACCGACCTCTAAGGCTTATGCACGCCTCCGCCCCAACCCACCCACAACCACCTCAACCACCCTAACCACCCCAACCACCCAGCTGGTCCCGTCAACCCAAGTTCCACCACCCACCGACTCAGCCCACCCCAGTCCCATCCACGTCCCTACCCCACACCCACCTGCAGCAGTCCCGCCGCGAAAGCCAGCTCCAGGAGGGGCCCCGACAGGCGGGGATCTCGACCCACCTGCAGTGGGGGCCCGAGGGGGGGCCGGGGGGGGCGGGGGTATGGGTATGTGGCGGATTGGAGGTCAGCCCGAACCCCGAAGTGGAGAGCGCCAAGGGGCGGGTCGGTTAAGGCCCCTCTCTGCCTGCCGCGCCCGGGGTGGACTTCCCAGTTACTGTACCGTACCACCACCTCCTCACCCTGCCACCCCCACCTCCTCCCCCTGCCACCCCCACCTCCTCCCCTGCCACCCCCACATACTGCCACCTCAAAAGCCCCCACTCACCGACACCTTGGGCGCGCCGTGTCCCTTGCTGCGCAGCCACCGGGCGAACGCCGCCCCGATGAAGAACACCGCACCCGCGGACAGCGTCACGGGTTCACCGGGAACTCCTGGGGGGAGGGGCGGGGGGGAGGGGCGGGGGGGAGGGGCGGGGGGGAAATGGATTGGGGAACCGATACGTGGCACAGGAGTCAATACGCGACCCAAGTTACTTACCATACATACCTGAATTGTGCGCTCACTGTTACCTCGGGCGACCGCGTCGCCGCCGGACCCATCCCGGACCAACCAACGCGCGACAGCACGAGGACGGACCACACCCCAGACAGCACAAATTATCGAGAACGTAGTACTCACCTGCGCAAATGGACGAAACGCGGACGGACGGCGAGGCGAACGGAAGATGTGAGTTGCAACAAAGGGCAGACAAACGGCAGGCAAAGGCAAAGGTTAAATTAAAGGTAAAGAAGAAAAGAGCACGCAAACCCGGCGGCGACGCGGCGAAAGAGGGTGGGCCCAGGAAACGGTAGACGGAAATAGCAATGCAAGAATGTACGGGCGTACGGGTGTACGGAAGGGCGACATCGCAGACGGGCGTAGGGTTGGCAGGCACAGAAACAGGAGTTCCGCAATCAGGGAGCAATCGGTGACCGCGGGGGTGACGCAAGAGGGCCGGGGGGGAGGGGCGGGGGGGAGGGGCGGGGGGGAGGGGCGGGGGGAGGGCGGGGGGGGGGGGAGGGGCGGGGGGGAGGGGCGGGGGGAGGGGCGGGGGGGAGGGGCGGGGGGGAGGGGCGGGAGCAGGGGGGAGGGGCGGGAGCAGGGGGTTGCAGGGGGTTGCAGGGGGGTGCAGGGGGGTGCAGGGGGTATGGGACATTGGTGGACATACTCGTACCGCAGAGGGGGTGCAAGGTGCAGGGGGTGACCTTCAACCGATGACGCTTCGCGGTTTCACTGCCTTTGGGGGACATAATGGAGGAGGGGGGCAGGGGCGTAGGGGCGGGCGGGGGGGTTGGGGGGAGGGGGGAAGAATCATCCCACTCCCCCGCAGCTCCCTACAGCCTTGCCCGTGCTTGCATCGAGCACCGGTGGTCGGTGGCGCGGTCGTTGTACTGCTGCGGCCGTCGTACTGCTGCGGCCGTCGTACTGCTGCGGCCGTCGTACTGCTGCGGTCGTCGTACTGCTGCTGCTTTGCCCTGCCTTTTCACCCTCTCTTGAATCTGGTACGTAACTTGCAGCAGATCACTAGGTAAGTGGCATGGGCCTGGGCGGTTCTGGCGGGTTTGTCATTCATTGAACACACTCACCCTTGGCACGGGCTTGGGCAGTTCTGGGTCGGGCGTCTTCTTCAACACTCACCCTTCGCTCCTTGCAGCTCAGTCCCTCATACACTCACCCACGCACTCCCGCCCGTCCCACCCGCCTACCCCATCACTCCTCCTCCTCCCCGCTCCCACCCCCACCCCCCCGATCCACCCACCCACCCTCCAGCGCCACCCCGCGGATGTCCGAACCGTTCTGCAGCCGCTTGAACCTCGCCACCAGGTCGCCCAGCGCCGCGCCCGTGATGGGACCCGTGGGGGCCGCTGCCGGCGGCGGGGCGGAGGGTGCCGACGCGGCAGCCGCGGCGGGAGGCGCCCGGGTGGGGGCGCGACAGGACCGCCGGTGGCCCCCCGGGCAGGACTTGGATAGGGAGGAGGGGGGCGGGGTGTGTCGGGGGGTGGTCCGCGGAGGGTGCAGCGGCGCGAGGAGGGGTCCGCGCGGCGCCGCTGCTGCGCGAGGATGGGCAGGAGGAGGAGGGAGCGGGGAGGAGGAGGGTTGAGGGCGCGGCGGGGTTGAGGGCGGGGAGGAGAAGGGCGGGCAGGGGGAGGAGGAGCCGGTGTTGGTGCTGGCGAAGGGGATTGGGGGACGGGTGGGAAGGGCGGGCATGGCAGCGCGCAAGATTGTGCTTCCCATCGCGGGCGGGCGTTTGCGCTTTGTAGGGTGGCTGCGGTTTGAGGTCTGGCATCGACGCGGAAGGGTTTTGTACGGTGCCGCACGAGTGCGGTGTGTTGGACCTGGAGTGCCGTAGGGTGCAAGCGCTGTAAGAGCACGCTGGCCCTTTCAGTGGCGGCCCTTCTTGTGAGACCGTCAGCAGGTGAGAAGGCGCGGTAGCTCAAGCAACCTAAAAAAACGACATTTGCAGTTATGCGTCGGAAAATCCCCACGGCGGCGTACCTCCGAGGCTTCGGAACGCGATGGCCATACCGACATGGCGCCTTCCAAGGCTTGCGGCAATAGGCCCTGAGTGCTTCATCTGTTCGGCTGGGGCGGGCATTAAAAAGCTGGACTATCAATATCTGAACCTTCGGAACAAGGCTCTTGTCTCCACTGTGCCGAACACGCCGGAACTGTTGCAGAGGTTCGCAAGATGAGGTCTGCCTAAAGTGGATATTGGTTCTCCCAGGTTTCAGATGACTTCAAATTGATGTTGCACCATGGACCGGAATGCAAACGAGCCTCGTTGGTTCCGAATTCCGAATGGCCGGTAACGGAAAGACCGTTGGTGCAAGGACGAATTTGCTTTAGGACCTTCCCGCTTCGTCCGATCCAACTCTGAGTCTGACAATGCGGATATTTGACAACTTCGATGTATTAATATTTAGCCCGCAACCGTGAAAGGCACAACGGTGGCAGCCAATGGGAGTTGCGCGACATGCTATCTGAGGTGTTCTGCAAAGCTTCCATCTCTTAATCGTAAGATGTATGAGTCCAAAGACACAGCGGTGCGTTGCGACACGCCTCTGACGTGCGGCAGGAATTTTGTGTCCAGGAATCGTGCACGACGGTTGCAAGGGGATTTGTGATTTTGTGTTTCATGACACACAATAGGGCTACGTAAACATTATATTAATTACGACCATTCTCTGCATACGGGTAACGGCACGACAATATTTACTCACGGGGGGTCCAGACCTGAGCTGACACCTACGTGCTCATACAAGCCTGTGCCTTCCCAAATTGCTGTTCAGCTTCATCTTATTGATTGCTGGTAAGTCTTACGTCAAAGTCCGTCACGACCAGTCAAAATTCATGAGGACTCTAGGGCTTCGGACAGTGTCTCGGAACTTGAGGAGCAGTCTTCCGCTTTGTCCTCACGCTCCGTGCGTCAAATCACGAAAGTGCTCGGTTCAGACAACTGCCCTTCACATCGACCGAAGAGGCGCCTTGGACGCAGCTTGGAAACGTCAGCAAGAGGCAGAGGCCCGCGTGCAACGGATCTCCACCGACATTGAGGAGGGCAATCTCATAACAGTGCAAGACTCGACAACCTTAGATGCCGTCATGGAAAGGGCAGGGAGCGCTCTCGTAGTGGTGTTCTTGTACTCCCGTCAATGCGGGGTCTGCAAGGACGCCGCTCGACGTTTTGAGCAGCTTCGCACAGACGTAAGTGACTTATAAGGAACCATGTGCCGGGTGCAACAAGGATATTGTTCGTGCCTTGTCCGCACCCTTCCTCACCTCGTGGTTTGCGTCGCCACAGGCACACCGGGCCAAGGCTCGGGTGGTTTTCGTCCAACACGACGTGGAGACGGACTATGGGGACAAGAGTGACCTCTCCAGGTTCTACAACGTCCGGGCGGTGCCATGCTTCTTGTTCTTCGACGGGGGAGCACTGGTGGGTAGGGGCCTATGCACAGGACGGGTTGTGCGGCTGTCCTGCAAGGCAACATTATTGGCTAGGGCAGGGCGGGGGGGGGGGATACAGCGAAAATATCCCAGGGAGGGACTGGGTTTGGCTCACCAGCGTCCGCTCTGGAAGGCACGGCATGTTCCATGGCATGTACTGTGCCTAATGCCGGTCACTTCCTCGTAGCGCCTTGATCAGCGGCAGTGGTTGTCGCCGACCGAATTGAGAAGGCGTACCGAGAAGGCGTATTCACTATTCACTACGAATTTCGGGCCGAACTGCGGAAGGTGGCCCAATTTGCATCGCCTTGGCCGCTTAGCTCAGCTGGTTAGAGCGTGGTGCTAATAACGCCAAGGTCATCGGTTCGATCCCGATAGTGGCCAGTGTGGGGTCGTAGCTCAAATGGTAGAGCGCCCGCTTAGCAATGCGCTAGGCGCCCGAATGTGCGGGAGGTAGGGGGATCGATGCCCTCCGACTCCAACGATCTGTTGCTGGGCCTGGAGCCTGGAGGTATTAGTCTCTTGCATGAACGTCGTCGTTTTGCTCTTCGGCTTCATGCAGGTTCGCCGCCTCTCCCTTCGAGACATTCGCCGCTTGACCGGGCCCAAGCCGTTTGTGAGTAGGGCCCTGCTGAGATCACAGCCACATAGGTCGACCGTACCGTACTTCTTCATGCATCTTCGAAACTCCGCCTAGCCGGAGTGTGCATCTGGGCGCATAGCTCAGGTTCATGTCCGCCATTAGTAACACGTCCATGCAAATGCACGATTAGAGTTGCGAGTTACACGGGGCGCTGGGGGGTCATCCGGGGGGACATTTGCATTCTGACAGCCGTGATATGGTTGAGCAGCGGACGCTCTTGTAACGGGCACCTATCCGGTCGTTCACCTGACAGATCAATCAAGCACCGACCGTGTATGTATGGTGGGACCCGTCCCTAAAAGCGTCACACGGTGGACTCTGGTGACACCGCCGCAATGCCCCGTCGCCCCAGGTCCAGGCAGCTCTGGCGGAGGACGTGCGGCGGCTGAAGAGCACGTTCATGGAGGTGCTGCTGTCCCGGGCGCCCAGCGCCAGGAGCTGAGCTGAGGGACGGAGGGGGCTCAGGAGCTGAGCTGAGGGAGGGCTCTCAGGAGCTTAGCTTAGCTGAGCTGAGGGACGGAGGGGGCTCTCAGGAGCTGAGGGACGGAGGGGGCTCAGGAGCTGAGAGGTGGCGCTCAGGTCTCAGCTCAGCTCTCAGGCGACCGAACTCACAGACCACCGAACTCACAGACTCCAGCGAGGCCAGCCAAGTTCGCACCAGTCATCCGAGAGCACAGTCGCGGCAGATGATGATGTTGATGATGAGGAGGAGGAGAATGAAGGGCTTGGGTACAGCGAACGCGCCACCGCATGCTGAAGTCGGGTGTGCGTCGCCCGACCTGTCCGGCCGCTCTGGAGCAGGGTGCGCACAGTCTCTGGGGCAGGGTGCGCACAGGGGCGGCCTCGGAACTGCATCAGGGTGGCTGGACGAGCACGAAAGACGGTGTGGCTGCGGTGGCAGCCCTGCCCTCGTCCCCGACGCTGGATGCAGGGGAGGGCACAGTTGATGTGATGTCCGGGATGTCCACCGTGCCTGTCGGCGGGCGGGAGGGGATCTAGCCCGGCTGCACCGTCGGGGGCTGCCACCATTGGCGCCTTCCGGGTTCGGCGGCTGTTGGCACCTCTCCTGCGGCGGCCCTCGGCACGTACAGCAGCATGGGTGCGGATAGTGGTGGTGGCAGTCGGTGTCTGGGAGTGGGTACCGTTCGGGCGAGCGGGCGGGCCGTTCGGCCGAGTTGGAGTACGCAGCTTGGTTGGTCTGGCTGGACGGGATAGGACTGGGCCAGCAGCGGTAGTGTCGGTGAACTGTCGACGGCGGCCGGCCTTATCGCGCCAGCTTGCGTCATTCGGGGTGGGGTAGCAGCTGTGGAATGTCAAATCGTTGTGACGCCGGACGAGCGCACATTGCGTCATGCCCCGGCGTGCAAATCCAAATGCAAATCAACGAACGGCGTTGAATCTGGGAGCGGCTGGGCGCATTGGGAGTCCGTACGGGTTTCGTGCGGGCGGAGCGCTGTTGATGCCGTATCGAGTGTGCGTGTGTGTGTGCTGCACCAGAGTGTACACTATGCTTTCATTGCGGCAGGTTCCCATTCTTTAGCGCCAAGAAGATTACTTGCTCTGTCTTTGTCCGCCATCTGCTGTGTTGAATCGTGTTGCGCTTTCTCAGTGATCTGCGCATGGGCTTAATGTGGGCGTGATGACGTCATGCTCCATAGCAGGATCCTCTTGTTTGTCACTGGGTACGGCGGCGTGCCGTACTTCGCTTGGTGACATGTTCAGTGGACCATGTCATGGACCGTTTAGGTGAATTTGTTGTTGCTGACGTTTGATGGTTCTGTGATGCTAGTCATTTTGTACTACAATCTGCGGGCTGCGGCTGTGTAGTCTAGGGCAGGTTGAGGGTCGAGGCTGAGGCACGGCAAGTTGGAAAGCAATGATGGGTGTCAGTGTTGTCCCGCACTGATTTCCGGTGCCATCAGCCTGCCATGACGGTTTAAGTGTATTGCATTCCCATTTCTGACTTGTACTGAACTTTCGCAAAGTTTGCATCGTGGCCGCTTAGCTCAGCTGGTTAGAGCGTGGTGCTAATAACGCCAAGGTCATCGGTTCGATCCCGATAGTGGCCAGTGTGGGGTCAAATGGTAGAGCGCCCGCTTAGCAATGCGCTAGGCGCCCGAATGTGCGGGAGGTAGGGGGATCGATGCCCTCCGACTCCATTTTGCTGCTGGTTGCCTGCCGCACTCCTGTATTGCACTGAACTGCTGGTTGCCTGCCGCACTCCTGTATTGCACTGAACCGCATTATCGACAACCGAATCCGTAGATGGACGTGCCTTGCACTTGTGCCCAAGCTAACCCCGCACAGCAACCGCGCAGGCGCACAACGCCTTCATTCTGATTCCCCATTCAGGGACCACCGGTTGCTCAGTGCCGGGCTGCCGGCATACGCCATGGTCGGTGGCTTCGCCACCTCTTAAAGCCACCTCTTAGTGCCTCAAATGGACCTCGTTCGTGAGGCGGATCACACACAAATTCGCGCGGTCTGGTCAACATGTTCGCACCCCTGCCACACACACAGTTTCCTTTTACACACATGTTCATACGCGCGACGACCTCACAATCGAGCATTGCGACGCACATGTACGCTGCCCGCCCTCGCGCCAATCGCCACCCCTTGTCTCTTCTTGACTTGAACCCGCACTCCCTCCCCGCCGACCTCCATCCCTTATAAACCCTTCATTAACCCGACACGGCAACCAGCACCACCATCGACAGCGATGTATCACACCAGCGGTAGCACACCCCCTCCCACGCACACATACACACATACATGCGTGCAGCGCCAACCATCATCACATCGCGTACAGCATCGTACCGCATTGTACGACCTTCAAGCATTTTTCCTACCGACAGTCGATTCCCCCGTGTTCTAGCTGTCGTCTAGGTCGCCCCTCCCATACCACCCAGCCGGCCGTTGCCGGGGCCTCTCGACCTGCCTAGCCACCTAGCCACCCGATAGCTACAATCCGCGTTAACCGCTGGTCGTCATTCTGCTGCTCCAACGAACAGCGCTTTCACTCCTCCTTTCTTATGAGACCTCGCTGGGTGCACGGCGTCTAAGCATGTGCCTCTTTTTCCAAGCCACCATGCAAGTGCGCAGACCCAACTTGCCGGACAGCTCCTGCTTCTGCTCCTGCTCCGCCCAGCGCCCACAACTTCCTCAGTTGTTGCGGCCTCGCCCTGATGCCGGAATTGCTGCTGCTGCTGCTGGTGGTGCTGCGCTCGGAAAAGTCGAGCCTTGTCCATTCTACGCGTCCGTTGGGTGATGGCCGCCCTTCCCTTCCCTTTTAAGCCCAACCCAACGCAACCCGGCCCAACCCAACCCAACCCCTGCCCGGCCCACATACATGAAGCAGCTCCCCCCTAGGGTCAACCCGCGTGGCCTCCTCTGTCCGTGTACTCGCGGGGTTTGTAACTTTGTATGCTTTCCCGGTATCCACACACCAACGCCTCTAGGTACCGCAGTCGGCGTTAGGGTTTAGGGGACGGAGAGGCCACACGCACACGCACATGCGCACCGGCGGCCTTCCTCGCCAACCCCACACCGGCCCCCGGTCTCGCGGCTCCTCATGTGTCGTAAGTAACTCACACATACACACACACGGGTTTCACCACACACACACACACACACACACACACGTTCCGTTGGGGCCGGGTTAGCAGCCCTTGGCCAGTGCCAAGCCCGGCGGGATATGCAACGGTACACACACATACATACATATTTACCCATCAAGTGCTGCAGCCTGGAGAGAGTCATCAAACCCGCCGGAGGCGCCCGGGTTCCACCTCCGAAACCGAGCCTTGATCGTTGATCCTCACGATGTCGATGGGCGCGCCAGACTCCAACGAGTCTGGATCCGCCGTACAGGCGGCAGTCGCACGACAGTTAGGCGGCGTTGGGGCCGTACAGCCTGCGGGCGTGCGGGGGGCAGGGCCGGCACGTGGCGATCGCGGTCGCGGTCGGAGAGCGCCGGCATGGTCCCAAATGGAGGGACGGGGTGCCCTGGCACGGTAAACCGTGTCCTTAACACACACCGGGGATGCCAGGGAAATGCCAGGGAAAGACACTGGCATTCTGTCCAGAGATCGGCGGTTCGAATCCCCGTCCCCTCACCGCCGTGTGATTAGGCGGGTCTGGCGCGGTTTCCAGGAGAGGCAATCCTGGCGCGCTGGTAACCTGGTGTAGTGGCCGGTATGGCTGCGTGACCCCCCCGCGGGTGATGGAGGATGGGTGCGCAGTCCTTGGTAGGGGTTGATGAGACGAGGCACCTACGAGCTATCTGGGCCCGTTGGAACACCCGGTCGGGATACGGGTCCACCTTGTAACGGTTACATTACACACCGGGTTTCTTTTCTAACCACACCGGGTTGCATTGCGGTGGTGGCGCGGTTGCGTTGTTCGCCGCAACCATATATGGTGAGTCTTTTCCTGCAGGTTCCATGGTAAGTATATCTGCACCTGCTGGGTTTAGACATTTTCTTAACACACCGGGTGTTGTCGTCTGCTTCGACTATCGAGCTGGACGCGTCCTTTCTGGCATCAACACACATACCGGTGTAATTCGCAGGTTTTGGTAAGTATCCGGGCCGGGGCGGTTCTGGCTGCGCTTCTCATTAACCACATACCGGTCCTCCACCCCCATCCCCACCCCCAGTCCTTTATGTCAATCAAGATACAAAGACAGCGAGACCCGGCCCCTCGTCCCCACTCCTCGAACCCACATCCGCAGGTAGCCCCTCTCCATCTCGCTCTGCGCCCGGCTGATGTCCAGATCCGCCGCCAGTGTGCGCATCAGCGCCAGCCGCCGCAGGTGCTTGACCACCCGCCAGCACACCAGCCATCGGTTGAAGCCGCCGCTCGCCACTGCCTCCGCGTAGCAGGCGCGGCGCACCAAGTAGCCCCGCCACACGGCCTGTGTGTGTGTGTGTGTGTGTGTGTGTGTGGCGGCCGACCCACGGGTCGGGGCCAGGGGGGCCGCACGGTTACGGTTCGGTGGTGACCCACGGGCCAGAGCCGGGGAGGGGGATGTCAGTGAGGCGGAGGTTCCCGATGTCAGTGACGACTTGCGACTGAGGCCTGACCCGTGGGTCCGGGGGGAAGGCAAGTTTGAACAAGGGGTGGTGGTACGCGACCCGAGGTGACCCCAGGACCCCCCGCGTCAGCAGACACCATGTTCTAGGGCTGTTGTGTACGACACATACGGCATGCCGTACCTGGATGGTGACCGCTGCCACCGCCCGCTGCGCGTCGAGCGTGATGCCGCCCAGCTGAAGTGATACGGTGCCGTACTCTGGACGATCCAGACACAGGACCGTACGGCTCAGGATCTGTGGTGGGGTGACCACCCCACACCACCACAGCGAGGGGGCAGACGGCAAGGGGGGCAGCGAGGGTTGGAAGAGGGTGGAAGGATTCAGGATCTGCGGAGGTCATCGATCACATCACGAGGCGGCAGACGGGAGGGAGGGGTTCAGTGCGGCTCAGGATCTGCGAGGCTGGCCCCCACACCACAGCAAGGGAGCAGACGTGAAGAGAGACGGCAGGGAGGGTTTCCCTGGTCACGGAGGGGCAAACGGGAGAGAGGGGTTCAGGCCGATGAAAGGATTGAGGTACCGCATATCAGGGTCGTGTTGGATGAGCGGGCAGGTGGGTTGGCACCTCCGTGGCGAACCTGCCAAGAGCGCAGTCGCCTGCGGTTGCCCCGATGTGGACAGGGGCCGAGAGAGGCCGCCGGAGAACCCCTCACCCAACCTCCCGCCTTCTCGCCTTCCCTAACACTCGGCCCCCCTCGACTTGAGCTCCACCCTGTTTCTTCTCACTCCTCCCCTTCTCCTTCTCTCCCCCCCCCAGACACACATACACACACCCCAGGCCCCTCACCAGCTGCCACATGCCCCCCCGCAGCTCCGCCGCCTCCTCGGGGTCCTGAGCAGCTCCGTCACACGCCAGCCCCGTCACCACCAGGTGGCCCAACACCCGGTAGCACCTGAGGGGGCCAGTGAGGGGGGCAAGGGGATATAAGAAATTGGTAGACATGGGGCCAAGGGGGGGAGCAGGGAGGGGCCGTGGGCCGGGGAGGGGCCGGGGCGGGGGCGGGTAGGAGCGCGGGGCCAGGGGAGAGCAGGCGGGCGAGAGAGATGGGGAGGGGTGACCAGGACATGCGGACGGGCGGGGTCCCAGGGCGGGCGGGCAGGTGGTGGGTCCAGTGGGTGCGGCCGATGGAGGTCTGGGGATGGGGCGACGGGGGGGGGGGAGGATACACCCGCCGACGGACGGAAGGACTCGAAAAGCGGATGCTCGTCCCGAGGTGACCGGCGCCCTGCGCCCCGCCCCTCCCAGTGGCCCCGCCCCTCCCACCTGTCCGCGAAACGGCAGATGCCTGCCACCGCCTGGTCATCGGGTGGCGTTGGAAAACGGGCAGGGGTGGGTTGGGGGAGGGTGGGGCGAGGTGGGCGAGTGGCCGAGTGTTAGGGAAGGCGAGAAGGCGGGATGTTGGGTGAGGGGTTCTCCGGCGGCCTCTCTCGGCCCCTGTCCACATCGGGGCAACCGCAGGCGACTGCGCTCTCGGCAGGTTCGCCATGTAGGCGCCAACCCACCTCCCCGCTCGTCCAACACGACGACCCCCGGCCCATATATATATATATATATATATATATATATATATATATAGTATGACTGTCTACCAAATCCTTACACCCCCCAGCAGCAGCGCAATTAGAAAACGTCTTACCAAATTCTCACATCCCTTTCCCCCTCCTCCCCCGCCAGCCCCGCCCAGCCCCGCCCCGCCCCGCCCCTGCCCACCTGCAGCTGGTCGATGGCCCCCATGTGGAGGTGCAGCGTAAGGCCCTGCAGGGCCCCCGGGGAGGACCAACACAGCTGCAGGGACCGCCACCCCAGCGCCCCCGCCACTTTGAGGAGCAGCTCGTCAGCCGCGTGGGGGCCTGGCCGCCGGGGGGGGGGGCGGAGGCAGGAGAACGAGGAAAGGGGGGGAGGGAGAAAAACAGTGGTCGGTTGCACTATTTTATACTGTGAGGAGGTGGGGCGGTGGTGTGGTGAGGAGGTGAGGCGGTGCGGAGGGTAACACCAAGAATACTTACTTGCAGCATCTGGATTGGGTCGGGCGGGCGGGTTTTCTGTGCTTACTACTACTACTGCACGCGGCGGCAGCGCGGCCGCGCCGCCGCGCTTGCTTGCACCACCTCATTCTCCACTGTCACGGAGGTACCTCGCCACGTAAGAACACTTCCGAGTACCTCACTTCTGGATGTGCCCAAGTTCGTTTCCGGGTCTGGGTTTTCTTTTCTAATTCACCCCGGCCGCCTCGGAGGCGATTCAGACTGAAACCCCGTACCGTATTCGCAACTCCCCCTCCCTTACCCCCTCCCTTTCCCCTCTTCCCCCTTGAACCCCTCCCCTCCCCTTTCCCTCCCCCCTCGGAACTCTGCCCTCCCCTCCCCTCCCCCTCCCCCTCCCTGGACTCACTGGCCACGAAGTTCTTGGGTCGCACCGTCAGCGGCTCCTGCGGCCCCCCTCCGGTGCGGGAGGGACTCAGAGGGACCACCATAAGGCCCGTGGAGCCCGCTCCGCCGCTGCCGCTGCCGCCGCCGCCGCCGCCACCAGTGAGGGTGGAGCGCCGCCGCTCCGAGCCCACCTGTGGCGACTGCAGCGGGCGCGATATGGTGGGGAGGCAGAGAGGCTCAGTGGCGCATGCACACATACACGGGTTCATTTCCTAAACACATACACACATGGGGAGGTGCTTGCTCTGGATCTGTGAGATTTCATTTCAGGAAATCACCGCGGAGTCGGTTCGGGTTTGGGATCTGGATCTCGAAGGCGGATTCGGACTGCGAACGCGTTCAAACGGGGACGGCGGAGCACCTTCGAAGACGACTGGAATCGCGCCCGTGCGCGCGATAGAACAGAGGGCGTCAGAAAGGGAGGTGTTGGGGCTCGAGGGAGGCGAGCCTGGCAGGAAGTTGGAACTGAACCGGTGGGCTGCGTTTTTTTGAGGCCAGCGCTACACCGCCGCCACCCGCGCCTCCACTAGCTGCCGCGGACAACACCCCCCCCGCCCACCTCCCACCTTGCCGGACCCAGCTCCCGGTCCGGGGCTGCCGCCCGCGCCGCCGCCCGACCGGCCGGCGGCGGAAGCTGCCGGCAGCTGCACGGTGCCCGCGTCCCCGGCCACCTTGCGCTGGTCGGG
>BDSI01000156.1:0-162500 GCA_003117195.1 Eudorina sp. 2006-703-Eu-15 | reverse complement strand
GCCACTATCGGGCGCCACTCGGCCCCGCACTTATGTCACGCACTTTTGTTCTGCCTGCCTAAGAAACACACACCTGCATTAGCCTCAGCAGCGCCAGCACGCCCCCCTGCCCCAGCGGGTTGCCGTCCAGCGCCAGCTCCCTCAGCACGGGCCGCGGCGGCCCCCGGTGGCCGTGGTGGCCAAAGTGGGGGTGCGCGTGCGGGTGGGAGGGCGGGAAGGAGAAGAACGGGTGGTGGTTGTGGTTGTGGTGGTGCGGGTGCGGGTTCGAGTGCCCGCCGCCGCCGGCGGGCCCCTCGCCCCCGCCCTCGCCGGTGGGGTGGCGGTGGTGCTGCCCCAGGTTCTGGAAGTGGTCGTGGATCTCCTCGGGCGGGGGCTCGGGCTGCGGTGCGAGCCCCTCCGCCAGCGCGCGGCAGCCCCTCCAGCCGAGGCAGTTGTGGGAGAGGTCCAGGGAGGTGAGGCCGGGGTGGAGGCTGAGGACGCGCGCCAGGGGCGGCAGCGCGGCGTCGGGGAGGCTGCAGTGGGAGAGGTCCAGCCGCGTCAGGCTGAGGTTGTCCTCCAGGTCTGTGGGTGTGCGTGTGGTGGTGGTTTCGGAGAAGGGGGGGGCAGGCAGGGAAGGGGGAGGAAAAGGAAGGGTGTGCTCAACGAGGACAGCCGCCGGATACCCAATGGGAGTGAGGCTTCGGTTGTCCTCCAGGTGTGTGAAACCGCAAAAGAACAACGAACCGACAACCCGCCCCGCCCCCGCCCCAGCCCCAGCCCCTGGCCCTGGCCCTGGCCCCTCCCGGCCCTCGCACCTTTGCACAGCACCGCCAAGCCGGTCTCCGAGAAGCGGTTCTGGGAGAGGTCCAGGTGCCTGAGGGTGGCGTTGAGCGCCAAGCTCTGGTACAGCACCGCCAGGGCGCCGTCGCCCAGGCCGCAGCCGGACAGCTGGAGAACCTGCGGGTGGGGGGCAGCGGCGGGAGGAGGGGGAGGAGGGGGAGGAGGGGAGGGAAGGGGGTGGGGGCAGCGGCGGGAGGAGGGGGAGGAGGGGGAGGAGGGGAGGGAGGGGGGTGGGGCAGCGGCAGGAAGAAACCGCAAGAAGTCACACACACACACACGCACACGGCCGTCCCCCCATTCCCCCCGTACACCTCCACCGGCCCACCCCTCGACCTGCAGGTGGCGGTTCTCCGCCAGGTTGGCCGCCAGTGCGGAGAACCCCGCGTCGCCCAGCGGGCAGTCGCTGAGGTCCAGGCGGTGCAGGCGGCAGCGCAGGGTGGGGTGCAGCAGCGGGGCCAGCCGGGCCACGGCGGGGGGGCCCAGCGCGGGGTTGCCGCGCAGCTCCAGCTGGGGAGGGGAGAGAGGGGGGAGAGGGGGGAGAGAGGGGGGTGTAGGAAATTGGTAGACAGTACAAACTGCGCCGCTGCTGTCAGAGCGACGTTCCGACGGGAAAAGAACAGTACAGTCCCACAGATGCAGATGCAGCGACGATGACGGAAAGGGGGGAAGAGGGGCAAGAGGATGCTTGACATGGGGGCAGGGGAGAGAGAGAGAGAGAGGGGGGGGGTAAACAAAGGGCGTGTTCAGCGGGGGAAGGCCGTCCTGGGTCTGCACTTCCGCACCCCACTCATCCCTCTCCACGCCCTGCCCTGGCCGCAACTCCGCCGTCCTCCCCCCCGCCCTCCGCGCCGCCCAAAGGATCCCCCACACCCCCTCCCCCCCCTCACCTCTTCGATGCCGGGCCGCGACCTGACCAGCGCCGTCAGGCCCTCCACCGCACTGCGCGTCATCACGCCCGACACCGCCCGCAGACCCCGCACGGCGCTCGTGGGGAGGGGCTGCCCGGGGTGTGGCCGGGGTGAGGGGGGAAGGAAGGAAGCGGGTGAGGGTGAGGGGGGATCAGTCGCGGCAGTCGCGGGCAGGTAATTGTTTTAATTGAATTGCGTAAATTGTATAAAACTAGGATTTGGGATTTACTGCAGTTGGGTTGAATCTGGAAGGGCTGCAGCCATCGCGAAGGGTTGCAGCCAGTCTGCGTTTGTCTGGATCTATGGCAGCCAGGCGGCGGCGACGAGGGCAAATGCCACACAGCGGGCCATGAGGTGGGGAAGGGGATTCGGTCGATGTGCCGACAACGCCATGAGAATTAAATTACTACACTGCGCGGGGGGCGGGGGTGAGGGCAAGCGGACGCCGCTGCGAACGCCGCGACCCGGGCACGGGGCGATTCCCACGGGAGGCCGAGCAGGAGACGCGACCCGGGCACGGGACAACCAGAGGGGGGAAGAGTCCGGGAGGGAAAGAGGGCGGTGAGGCCGGTGCTGCCGCCGTACCTTGATGGCGGCGTAGATGACCCCGAAGTCCCCCAGCGTGAGGCGGGGCCCGAAGTCGAGGTCCAGGGTGGTGCTGCTGGTCTCGGCAGCCTGGGCCAGGCGGCGGGAGACCTGGCGGAGGGAGGGGGAGAGGGAGGGAGGGAGAGGGGGGCGGGGCCGGGGGCGTGAGGAAGAAAAGGGGGGGCCGCAGGGGCGGGAGAGTGGGTTTAGGGTTTATACAATACATGGAGGAACAAGCTGGCCGGACGGAGGGCGAGAGGGGTAGGGCGGGCGCGCGGGGCCGGGGGGACGGTGATTGTTTCGCGATTTCGCTGTCTTTATTGACATAAAAGGGGGACGTGAGGAGGCACGGGTTTACGTCCCAAGGCTGAAGGCTCCCACCCCATCATCGCAGAAGAAAAGGCACACAGAGCTGCGCCCCACGCCCCCAGTGAGACACACGCCCAGCCCGCCAGCCCGCCAGCCCGCCGCCGCCGCCGCCGCCGCCGCCCGCACCTGCGGCTCCGTGACCTTGACCGGCTCGCCCTCCAGCGGCGTGAAGGGCTTCATGTCGGAGGGCATGGGCCGCCAGCTGGCGGGCTGAAGCGCCTCCTTGAAGGCGCCCAGGGCGGCCAGCTGCAGGGGGAGGAGGGGGGAGCCGGGGGAAGCCGGGGGAAGCCAGGGGAGGGGGGGTGGGGGGAGATGGGTATGAATTGAAGAGACGAGGCGGCAACAACCCCGAGAGGGATCAGGTGAGCGGTGCACCGGCGCCCTCGTGTGACAAGTTCCCGGACGTGGAAGGTGCCGCAGACGTGGCCGGCGACCCTCAGAGTAAGTACGACGGGGCGGGCGTGTGCTCAGTGAGAATTTCCGCCGCAACCACGCTGGCCGCGTGGGAAGGGTGAGGTTGAGATGGAAGACAGGAGACAGGCGGCGCTCGGCGCTTGTGAGGCGGCGCGAGGAGACGGGTGCGAGGGGCAGCCGCAGCCCCGCACCCGCCCGCCACCCATCCTCACCCTGACCTCAGCCTGAAACCCAACCACCAACCAACCAACCAACCTGCGAATCCCCACTGGCCAACCCCTCCCAAGTGTCCAGCACCGGCTCCAACCGCTGACGCTGCTCGTCATTGTTGTACGACAATTCCGCCGCCGCCGCCACCGCCGCCGCTGCGGCCTTCTCCCCGCCCGACATGGCCAGCGACAGCTCGCTGCCGCCGCTGCCGCCGGACGGCTGTAGCTGCTGCTGCTGCTGAGTTGGCGTGGGCGAAGGGGAGTGTGAGTGCGGCGGACCGCTGCCGAGATGCCAGGAAACGCGCGTCCGATCCGGCGGCGTGGGAGACACGCTGCGGCTGCCCGTCGGGTACGACATACCCGTACCAGATACATTTCTCGTACCGCCGTACGCCGTGCCCAAGCTGCTCATCCCGGATGCCGTCTCCGCCTGAGCCAGTTCGTGCAGGTGGTTGAGGTAGTGGCTGTGACGGTTGTTGGTTAGATGCAGGGAGTAGTACGGGATCGTGTGATGGTACGGCATCGACTGGCTGGGCGTGGATCGGTACGGCATCGACTGGCTGGGCGTGGATCGGTACGGCATGGAGTGGTAGGCGGAGGGCGGCGTGCTGGGCGGCATGCTGTCGACCGCGCTGGCGCGGCTTCCGAAGCGAGTCACGCCGCCATCGCCGCCGCCGGGGAAGGCCATCGGATGGCCGTTGCCGGCGGTGTGCGCGAGGTGACGCAGGAAGCGGAGGTGGCGGGCGGCGGGGTCCAGGGAGGGTTCGGAGGAGGACAGGCCGCCGGCGGTGTCCCGCGACGCCGTCGCCGCGGAGGCGGTGGTGGCGGCGCTGTCAGGTCGGCCGCGGGTGGAGGGCCACCAGTGGAAACCCGACTGTAGGAGCGTACGGAGTACGGAAGGGTACGACATGGCACGACGCAGTACGACAGGGTAAGTCATGGGTTGGGGTGGGGATAGGCGGTATGGGGGGGCTGCTGGAACGTGTCAGACGGAAACGCCACAAGCCCCCGAATACACACAAACACACAGCAAGGCGGCACCATCATCCTTCCTCCCCCCCGGCTCCCCCGCTCTCCCCCCGCCCGCCTCTCCAACCGCCAACCCCCCCCCCACCACACACACACACACCTGCTGCAGCATGCTCTCGCGCCCCGCCTCGCCGTGCCGCCGCATGCGCAGTACGGCACCTCGCAGCCCCGACCGCATAGGGCCCACCAGCTCGTCGTTGGGGTCCTCCGTACCCAGGGGTACCTCAATGTACCGAGCGGCTGCCGGGACCGATAACGTCGGGGGCGGGGTTGCAGGGTTCAAGCTCCGGGTATGGATTGGGGAACCGATGCGTGGCACAGGAGTCAATACGCGACCCAAGTTACTCACCATACCGGGGGGAATGGTAAAAAACAGCCCAGGTGGGGAAGAGTGAGGTGAGGAAGAGTGAGAAGAGAAGGGGGTCAGCTAGAGAGGAGGCCCCGATAGGGACTGAACGAGGCCGGGATTGGGATGGAAGTACGACACCCTCCCGCGAGCCCAGGCCCCCAGACACCTACCCTCCTCCTCGGCGAGCCGCCTCGCCTCCGCCTGTACGGCACAGCGGTTGCGGGCAGGTAGTTGCAACCGTCAACAACCGCGAGGACCGTCGGCCGCAGCGACCGCAGTCCGGGGCGGCAAGCGGGGGATGGGGGGGCGGCGAGTGAGTGTGTAACTGTGATTAATAAGGAGCCCGCCCGACCCAAACCAAGGGCCAAGGGCCAAGGACCAAGGACCAAGGACCAAGGACCAGGAGTGTGTGACTGTGTGTTCGCAGGCGAGCTGACCCGGCCCCGTCGATTTCCACCGCCGAAGCACCCTCCTCTTGGCGGGGTTCAGTCAGGAGCCGCGTGGCAAGGCCGCCAAGGCCGACCGCGAGGGGATTAGCCGCCGACCGCAGCTGCCCCCCTAATGCGCTATTCTCACAACAGCACACACACACGCACAACGCGCACCTCGCAGGTTAACAAGGTAAGTAACTACCTGTATTGGTGCCTGGTTTGGTCGGGGGGTATGGGAAATTGGTAGACATCGGGGGGGTCTCTAGGGTCTTAACACACGCACGCGCACCTCGCGGAACGCCCTCCGCTCCGCCAGCGCCGCCCTGCGCTTGACTGAGTACTCGAGGCGGGCCAGCAGCGCGTCCGAGGTGGCGAGCGCCGAGTTGGCGGAGGCGGGCATCTGGCCCACCGTCTGGTCCAGGCTCAGCTGCGTGGCGGGCAGCGGGTGGAGCCGACCAATGGCGTGGCGGGCGGCACAGGGTAGGGAGCTAGGGTGTGGGCCCAAACGGCGTGGCGGGCCGTGCGAAGTGCGGTGAAGGGTGGAAGATGACGGCCAAGCATTCAATCAAACACCGTAAGAGGGGACAAACCTCTGCCGCGAGATCAGCTGTGGCACGGAGGACGGAAGCTCGGCCGCGGGATAAGCGGTGCCGGGATGAGCGGGAGGCGGAGACGGAGACAGCGCGAGAGAAACGATATGGGTGGGGTAAGGAGGCAGGGAGGGGGCTATAGGGGGCTAGGAGTAAGGAGGTCAAGAGGCAGGGAGGGGGCTATAGGGGCCAGCTGACGGATCCCTTGCGCGCGCGGGGACCCAGGCCGCCGTGTACGATAACCGCCGTTTTCGGGCGAGCCGCGGGACCCACGGGTCATCCTCCCTCCCGTCGATGTGAGGCCCCCACCACTGACCAAGCCGAGCTCCTGGTCGGTCACCATCTTATCCTCCTCATCCTCCGGCTCGTCCGCGCTGTCATCCAGACCGCCGACAGCCCCCGCCCAAGACGTGAAGTCCACTAGCTTCGCCGTGGCCACGTCGCCGCGCTGCGCCGCCGCCGCCGGGGCGGCGGCGGCCGCGCCGCCGCCGCCATCCGCGGCGGCCGCCGCCGCCGCCGCGGCCGCGGCGTCGCCGCCGGCCTCGCTGGCGGCCGCCGACGGCTTGGCGCCGAGAGTGCCGCTGGCGGCGCTGGCGGCGACGGTGCTGCTGTGGCGCGACGTGATGCTGTCGCCGCGGCGGTCGGCCGGCAGCGGCGCCGAGATGGCGACGCCCGCCGGCAGCGGTACGACGAACGGTTCCGGTGTGCCACCGCGAGAGGCGCCAGTCGGCATCACCTTGATGACGCCCGTGAGGGAGCCGTCGGGGATCTGCGGGAGTTGGAGGTGGAGGTGAAGGTGAAGGGATGGAGTGGGGGAAACGGCGGAGAATGAAAACACGCACAAACACATACACATCAGTCTTCCGTTATCAGTCTTCTGTTACACACATGCACACACGGGGGCGGGTTGCAATTCTAAACACACGGGGGCGGGTTTCATTTTTAAACATACGTGTGTACGCGGTGTCACGTTTGGAAGAACACACGGCGGTCCGGTGGGACGCAGCGCAACAAATACAGTACAGGGTCAGGAGGAGTTGTACGACATGTGTACGGAAAATAACCGCAGACGCAGTGCACCCGTACGCGTGCATTCGTTATTAGTTATAGTTGTTGGTTGCTTGTTGGGGTGCCCGCAATCCCGCCTCCATGTCTCGACCATCCTGGCGGTGGGAACGAACACACCGCGAGGCACCAACCGCCGTCCCGCGGCTGGCTTCCCTCACTGACCCACGGGTCGGTTTGCTTGCACACACCCACACGCACAGCCGCCGGGTCGGCGATCTCCCCGGTGGCCCCGGCCCCGCTGCCGCGCGCGACCGTCCCCGCCCCCACCTGCTCCGTCTCCACCTCCGCCATCAACTGCCCTAACCGCCACCGCCGATCCTGCAACGGATCCTCAGATGGTTGTCCATCCCTGGAGTGGTTCCCTGGGTGGCCGCCGCTGCGGGAGCTGGATCCCCCCGGCGGCGGCGTCGCGGCGCCGGTGGCGCCTGCGACGGCGGCCGCGGCGGCGACGCCGCCGCCACCGGTTGCGAACGCCGTGGACAGCTCCGCACCGCCGCCGCCGGGGCTCTCAACCAGGCGGCCCAACTTGAACCGGATGTCGGGGCGCGGGGACTGCCGCCCCGCCGTCGTCTCGCCGTTGACTCGCTCCAAGCCCGGCTCTACTAACGTGCTCCGCGGCATGCGGCCGCCGCCGCCGCCACCAGCAGCGGCGGAAAGCGCCGCCGCCGGCGACCTGGGGTCCGGGTACAGCACGTTGCTGCCTCCGCCGCCGCCAGCGGCGGCGGCGGCGGCTACCGCCGGCGGCGGCGCTCCGGCCGCGGACGTCCTCGCCACATGGCTGTACGGCGTCGCGGCGGGCGCGTTTCCGAGCTGGCTGTGGCGGGGCTGCTGGTGGGGGTGCGGGGCGGGGTGGGCGTGTGGTGCGGAGTGCGGGTGGGGCAAGCCGAGGTGCCCCGGGGCTTGCAGCTGCGAAAAGGACGCGTGGGAGGAGTGGGGCGCACTGCCCGGCCCCGGTCCAGCCCCCCTCTGGCTGTGGCCGCCGCCGGCGCCGTACGGCTGCGCCTGCAGGTGGTGCTGCTGGTGGTGATTATGGTCCCCTGTGGCGCTGCGACGGCGCGGGCTGATGCTGCTGCGGTGCGTTCCGCCGCCGCCGCCGCCACGGCGGCCGCCGGCGCCTGAGGTGGGGCTGCCGCCGCCGCCGCCGCCGTTGCCGTACGGCGAGCTGCTGCGCTCCAGATCGTCCAGTACGTCAATTGTGCCCGTGGGCGCATGGGCCAGGAGGAGCGCTCGCGTCTTGGGGGACAGAGTGCCTGGGTCCCTGGGGGTTGAATTGAAAAATATTGAAAAAAAGAGGGGGGGTACGGCAGGCGGGCAACCAGTCAGGATCCAGGATCCAGGAGGGTGAAACCGTCAACGGAGCGGCTGCGGTACCAAGTTGACACGCACCACCCGACGAGGAGGGGCGGCGGTTCAGGTTGAAGAAAAGAGCCTGGCAGGGGAGGGCGCCAGGGAGGGAGGGGACCTCCGGGGCAGCCTGGATGACCCATGACGATGACTCCAGGAGGGGACACTAGGGGCCCCGAGGGGAGCGGCTGTGACCGCCGAGCAGCCACCCCAAACAGCGCACTGGAAACCAGCCTACCAGGTACTCGGCATCCTCCCTACATCGGCACGCGGCGCAGCCCCTCCCTCCCTTTGCCCTTTGCCTTGTGGCCTGCCCTGGCCGCCTCGCTCTTCCCTCACCTAACCCCATCATGTGCCTTTGTTCTCCTTGCCCACCCTCCGTTGCCTTCCTTCCCGTTGCCCACCCCTCCCTTGCCTTCCCGCCTTCCCTGGCCCCAACCCGCCCCTGCACCCCCCGCGGGAGGCCCCGCGCGCACACACTCACTGCTCCAGCAGCTGCAGCAGTGCCGCCTGCGCCGCCGAGGTGGAGGGGGAAGGGGCCAGGGCGGCGCCGCCCCCCGCGGCTCCCCCCGTGGAGAAGTAGTGCAGGTCGCTCTTTGGGGTCGGCAGCACCTGGCCTTTCAGGTTGACCTGGTTTTAAGCGTGCATGCGGGCGGGGGGAGGGGTCACACAAACAGAGGGGAAAGTGGTGAAACCGAGATGGTACGACACCGTACAGACGGACAGGGCATCAGCGGCGGGATGCCTTCCCCGCGGGTCCTCCGGCTCTCGGCCCCGGGTCCCAGTACACTCTGGCTTGCCGTATGAACTGTCGTACAGCCGTGGGAGCTGTGCCGCTGGCGCGCACACGCAGACTCGGGTGCTCGCCGGCTACCCCTGGAGCCGCAGGGCGCACCCGCAATCGTTAAATCCCCACACAAAATCACAAATGCCCTTGCGACTCGGCCCTTCCAAACACCTGCTAAACCCCTCCCACACACCCGCCCCATCTCCCCCCCCACACACACACACCCGCCCCATCTCCCCCCCCCCTCCCACACACCCGCCCCATCTCCCCCCCCAACACACACCGACCCGAACCCTCACCCTCCCACACACAACCACCCCGGCCATTGTCCCCCCGGCCCACGCCCCCCTCCTCCCCCTCGCCCCTTCCGCGGCAACCTCCTCACCCGGTATCCGGGCACCCCCTTGGGCCCCGGCAGCGGCAGCAGCAGCCCGCCCCCGCTGGACAGGGACACCGGAGTGCAGGGCAGGTGCTCCACCCGGCGGGAGGTGGCGGCGAAGCTGCGGACGATGGCGGATGCGTGGCGGGCAGTATTTTTTTAATAAATTACAGTAACATTAAGCGATGATCAGGTGGTTGGTGGGGCGGGTGGTGGGGGATACCAGGGCGATGGAAGGCCCGGGCAGTGGGCGTGATGACGCGGGGTCCTCGTTCGGCGGGCGCTGTTTCTTTCTTCCGAGGCGGGTCGGGGGAGGTCAGTGCGGGAGGGAACAGCAGGAGGCAGCGGAGGAGGTGGCCGGAAGCCTTCCCGCCGTCGCTGTTGCGGGCTGGGCGGGTCATTTCGTTCTCGCTCCCACCGTGTGGTGTGTGTGGGGCCGAATGTCGACCACCCCACATGGACTTTTGCCGCCGGGAGGGTGGAAATCGGACATTGGCAGACATTTCAAACTGCGCTCCCGGGAGGGTGAGAGACGAGGACCGCCGCCGGAGGGGATCGAGCCAAGCCCTGCCCAAGAGCCCCCTAGAGCCCTTAACCCAAACCTGTGCGCCCAACCCAACCCAACCCAACCCACCCGAGACCCAGCCCACCCCAATCACCCCCCCGCTTTTGTCGATAAAGACATCGAAATCGCAAACCCCAATCACCCCCTCCTGCTCACAGCTGCTTGATGGCCCGGTCGTCCAGTTTGCTCAGCGCCGCTCGCACCGCCGGCTGCACATTGATCTCCGCAACCTCCCGCAGCAGCGGCGCCAGCTCCTCGTCCAGCAGGGCCGACGACGCGGCGGCGGCGTCGAACGCGTCCGCGCCGGCGGAGCCGGCGGCGCCGCCGCCGCCGCCCAGGCCGGCGCCGCCGCCGGCGGAGCCGAGCAGTGCCTCCGCCTCACTGACCTCCGGCTCCAATCTGAAGAGGGACCCCGACCCGCAGACACGGGAGGTTGTAGAATGGAGGTTGTAGAATGGAAGCAGGAGGGTGTTGAATGGAATGAGGAAACCAAACCCAGAACCGAACCCGGGCACACCCAGCGTGAGGAGGAGGCGGACGGGGAGCCGCGGCTTCTAGAGGGGCCGGAAGGGGTTTTGTGAGGGCGTGGTGAAGCAGCCGCCATCAACACGCCCACCCCTTCACACCCCCCGCCTCTTCTTCACAAGCCTGGGTCCCTATTGGCACTCATTTACTCATAACCATTCATTCATCACCATTTATTCATGGCCACTCATTCATAATCATTCAATCATTATCACTCATTCATAATCATTCGTTCTTTGCTTTTTTCAAACAGGTGCCCGGGGGTCCCCTGACACCAGAGCACCCAGCGGGACCCCCCTCCCGCCACTCACGGCGGCGGCATCTTCTGCAACCCCGGCTGCACCAGCGCGCCCCGGGCCGGCCGCACGAAGCTCGCCAGCACTTCCGTCCGCGTCGCGGACGGCGGCAGCACCGCCAGGCCCTCCGAGACCACCGACTGGTCGTCCCGCCTGGCGCCGCCGCCGGCGCCGACCGCGTCCTGCTCGGCGGCCTGCCGCGCGTTGAGCTCCTGCAGGATCGCGCTCGCCAGTACGGCAGTCGGCGAGCTGGCGGCGGGCGTCCCCGCCTGCGAGGACCGATACTTCGCCGCCGGCAGCGGCGCGGTGGTACGGCGGTACGGCGCCAGCGGGGACTGGAGCGCCGACGCCGCGACGGCGAAATTGCCGGCGACGCGCATGGACGGATTGCGGCCAGAGGCGGCGGCGGCAGCGGCGGCGCCGCCGCCGCCACCCACACCGGGGAGCGCCAGTGATCCACCGGGGAACGCCGCCGTGCCGGCGGCAGCGGCCCCGCCTGCGCCGCCGCCGCCGCCATCGTCGCCGTCGCCGCTGCCCGTGCCCACCGGCGTCATGCCGCGCTTGATCCGGGCGAACCGAAACGTGCCGACCTGGGCCGCGTCCACCAACGCGCGCTGCCGTGCCGAGAGGCCCACCCGGCTGGGACTGGAGGGGCCGGGCGAAGGGGGTCCGGCGCCGTACCACGGATCCGCCGTACCGGGCCGCGACGACATGCCCCCGGCGACCGGCAGTAGCACCGAGCCGCCGGCGGAATTATACCCGCCGCTGGCGGGGCCGCCAGTGCCGGCGGAGCTGACTCGTACGGCACCATGACCCGCGGTGGAGCCGGCCCGGCTGTGGGACATGGGATGAGAACATCGTACATGCGGTACATACATGCCGTACCGTGCGACAAGTTTGAGGCAAAGACCCACACGGGGAGGGGGCACGCATTGCTGTTTGGCACTGCAGTGTAGCACTTCAGCCACGCGGCCCCCCATTCCCTGTCCGCAGGGGCAGTGCTTGCTCCGTGGTAGTAAGGCGCGTTAAGCCGCGTCAGCCGGTGAGGCCACCCTGCCGCCACCCGGTGCGCCCGTGAACTCCGCGCCACCCAGTGCGCCCCCGAACATCGGTCCCTGTTCTCACTCAATCGATCTCCCACTGCCCTACTACGGTACACGCGGACGGCGGCACCCTCTGCCTGCACGCGCCACACGGGGACTGTGCCCATTGCCCGCGTGCGCACAATAGCCCTATCCCCTGCCCACGGCCCCTACCCGTCCATGCCATGCCGTGCATCCTTCCGCCGACAAACGCTGGGGCGCACAAGCAGCAATGAACGGGGGGATAACAACGCGGGGGCTAGCAAAGAGGCAGTCAATCGGTCGGCGCCACGCCCTTCTCCCCAGCAATGCCGCCGTACCTGTCGTACCACGTACCGCCGCCGTCCCAGCCCTCCGAGGCCCGGCTGCTGGCCGCGCTGGCCGTCATCGCGCTGACGCTCCGCGACAGGCCGCTGTGGCCGTACCGGCTGCCGTACCGCCGTACAGGTGGAACGCCGCCGGCGGTGGTACTGGCGGCGGAGAAGCGGGCGGTGTCGATATCGGTCGCGGACGCCAGCGGCGAGATGGGGCCCTCCCGCCAGTCTTCCCCCACGGGGCCGTCGCTGCCGCCGCCGCCACCACCACCACCACCCACTGGCCAGCCGTCACCGTCAACTGCAAGAACCGCGCGCCATTATCAGCATGGCAACAGAGCCAAGAGGTGGGGTCGTGGTGAGCCAGTGGGAGGGAGCCCACGGGCCGCGACGGGGCGGACACGAAGGGCGCAGTGGGAGAGAGGATAGGAGAGGAGGGGCGATCTAGGGGTGCAGTGCCAGGGCATTACCACACACAATGAAGGGAATCGCGTTCGGCGCCGCTGTGCCTTTGTGTTTAGGGAGGGAACCCGCCCAATGTGTGTGTTTAATGTGGTTGCGTGACGGTAGGTGACGCAGTGCCTGAGGCGCAGCTGCCCCCAGTCGCCCCGCCGTCGAGCCCTGTCGGAGACCGGGGGCCGCGGCTTCGATCCCTTGCTTCCTTCGGGTGCGGAATCCCGGAAGGAGCTCGCCACAAGCAGCGCTGCGCATCCGCACCGCACCGCTGTGTGCAAGCATATGCAGAGAGATCTGCTGCGGCAGTGGTGATGCTGCTGCTGTTGCTGACAATGCTCATTATTTTATTATGGACAGGGACTCTTGAGGTGCAATGGTGTGGCATTCATTGCCCCTCACTGACACAGCCGCAGGACCGCCGGTGTCCGGGGCTCCCTGGACCCCTCCACCCAGGAAGATTGGCTACTGTGCCCTCGGAAACGGCTCCCGTGGCTTGTGCGCACAGCCCATGTATGTGATGCACACTAAGAACCCTTTGGCGGCGCACATACAGACCCCGGGGGCTGAGCAACGGGCTGTGTCCGTAGTGGGTTCGGCGGGGTCCCCAAGCCATGGACAGCGCACACCAGACCGCCTCAGCACGCCAGACGTGTCCGGCGCCTGCCCGCACGCCTGCAAGCTAAGCAGCGCTTGGACGTTGAAGCACGCCATGCGCGCTGGGGCGCGCACCTGGACGACCATTGGCGACAGAATCGCTGGGGTGCCTACGCGCCCAGTTCACGGACTTCCGAACAGCTGGGTTCATCTGTCTCAGGCTTGCTCGTCTGTAAGCCTGAGCCTCTGTATCCAGTTCCGGCGCCGGCGTCGCCATTCCAACTCCTTAAGAAGCGTACTAGCTGTCGCAAGTCAAGTCATGATAACATCACAGTTAAGTTTGTCGTGATAAACATATTTTTATGGAAAGTTAAGCAGCATCCATGGGTCAAAGTAAGTCATGGCTCGAAGGTTAACCACCCAGGTTTAGGTGAGTCAGAATCTGTCATTATTTGCAGCCAGAATATCTGTGACCATAGCCATTGAAGTGTATGAAATGGGCGTTGAGATGTGATCGACCTCTGTAAGGTTGCTCTAAGGTGCAGAATATCAATCATCGTCCTTGGTCAGTACCTCATCTCAGTAGTAAACATTGTTTATAGATATATTGTTTTGCAAATTCATACCGAGTCTTTCAGGCGATCCCGGTATCCCATCGGTTAGGCTTTGTCCAAGCGGGTTGCCTGCTACCACTTGGTACCATTCAGTGTTTAACAACGTGACAGGTAAGTAGAGCGATTTTCGAGGTGGGCTCAACTGACCCGTGGACCCGTGCTTTGGATGTGATTCCTCGATGCAGGCTTCACCAGGCAGACGAAGGCCATGACGCTAAGCAGACAGTCAAGAATCCATCAAGCAAGCAAGTGGTACCCTGTCCCCTCCCCATCGCAGTCGTGGACCGCTTACGAATAGTGCCTGCTGTAGAGCCAACTGTACTCCCTACAAGGCACGAGCAGGCGGATACCACGAGCGGCTGCGCATCCTGCCTTTAGGGTACACGAATTCTCTTCTCTCTCAGCTGCCTAGCTGCGCGAACTGACATCGTCCCCGCGCTTCCCCACGCGGCCTCCCCGCCCCCGCCCCCGCCCCGACACCCTGCGGCAAATGAACAGCAGGCAGTCACAATTTGTTCAACAACTGGGACCTGCCGTCGGCCGTCCTTGCTTGCCTGTAGCCCTCTCACGGCACCTCCTCACGGCAGCCAGAGGATCGCCCTCAGCGTCGCGGTCGGGCGCGATGGGGGCGCCGCGTTCACAACGCGGCGCTGGCGATGACGTCAAGGGCCTGGCCGGCTGAAAACCCCCGTGCGGGCGGACTCGCCGCTGGTCGCGGCACGGGCACCGGCGCCATCCCCGCCGTCATGACCCCGACCACCTCCCATAACGTATCCACAACTCCGCTCTCCAATGCAACAACCAAGCAACCATCCCTGAGTGAATGAACGTTACAGCGGACCCCGAAAAGGGATCAACGCGAGGTCTCTCTAATCGCGAGGTCTCTCTAGGGTTACCCTCCGAACCCTACCATGTCGTTTCCCTACCGTGTTTACCGCATGTCCCTCACGGGCTGGCTCCGCTCAAACCGGTATGTACGGTATGTACGGGACCCCATTGGACCCCCTAGGACCCCTGACCGCCGCTGCCGCTGCCGCTGCCGCCGCCGACCCCCGGTCCGCTGCCCGGCCTGGCGCCTGGCCCGCCCTGCCGCCGCTGCTCCGCCCGTCGCAACTCCTCATCGAACTCCCTCAGCTCCTTCTTGGAGAAATCCTCCAGTTCCGGATCCCGCGCCGGATCCCGCCGTGGATCCAGCACCGGCTCGCGCGGGCGGCCGCGCACCACCAGGTCCGGATCTCGACCCAGATCCAGATCCAGATCCAGCCGCAGCTGCTCCTCGCCCGGGCCCAGCTGCGCATGGCCGCCGCCGCCGGCGCCGCCGTCCCCGACGTCGCGGTTACGGCCCCCGGGCCGCCGTACGAGACGTCTGCGTGTCGACATGAAAGACCGAGTTGAGCTGTGATGCGCCCGAGGTTTGTTAGCAGTTGGGAGTTAAAATGTAATGTAACCGTTACATGGTACGACATATACCGGTACAAATAAACATATACCGGTACAAATAAACATTTTAGATGTTAAAACTAACATTTGCAGCTCATTCCCCCCCTTTTCTCATCTTGTCCTTTTGCAGCCCTTCCCTCCGGCCGACGCCCTTCAACTGCGGGCCGGTGACGCCACCCCACCTGGAGTCCTCCGCCCCACCTGGAGTCCTCCGCCCCACCTGGAGTCCTCCGCCAGCACGCCGCCCAGCCCCGACAGCAGCGAGCCGGTTCCTCCCACCACGCCCCGCAGCACCGCCCCCAGCGCCCCCACGGGACGGATGCCGCGCAGGACCTCAGGCTCCGTCTGGGCGATCCGCTCGGCCTGGTGTTGGTCGACCGGGGAGGAACAAAGCTTAGAAAGACCTACCCCCTGGACCTATATGGTTAGTATTTTTATGCAGGTAACACACACGCACCTAAACCGAACCCAGAGGAACGCGCGGTTTGGGTCTTTGCCGGGTAGGTATTTGGGGGTTGCGCGGTCGCGGATGGTTGGCGCCTTGTGGGACTTGGCTGCGTCAAGAGTGCCAAGGCGGTCAAGCAGCGGTGGAGGCAGTGTCACCGCTGCTCCCTGGAGTCCTGTTACCTGTACGTGTACGACACATAACACCAGCATGAAGAGAACCCACGGGTCCTGCCAGTCCAGGCCGCGCAGGAGCAGCGGTGTGCCGTACACCGCAGCGTAGATGCCGTACAGCGCGGCCCGGTCCTCGTCGCTGATGGCGGCCAGCACCCACGCCTGTCAGGTGGCGGTTCCAAGAAAGGGGTGCCACAGACATTTCGAGTGAGCCTTCGTGTCGCGCTGCTACAGGGCGGGGGGCGGCCGATGCGAGGACGTGTCTCGTGGTGGCAAAGACGTGCGCGCGTGGCGAGTCGTACATGACAGCTGTCTACGGTGGTGGTGGGCGGTGGTGGTGGGCGGTGGTACGGTAATGTTGGCGGCGCTGGCGGTGGCCGTGGCCGTGGTAGTCGGAGGACAAGGGGGACAGCGGTGAACGAATCAATCATCGGTGCAGCGGACCCCCTCAAACCGGGTTCGTTCTTCGGGTTTATTTATTTTTTCTCAATTTAACCCCCATCAAACAACGGGGGGTCATCGGTGCGCATCCGAATCAACCCCAGTGGTCGGGACTAGGGGTCCACCTTGAGCGGTTACAACCCAAGTGGTGGCGGCCTGTGAGGGTGCTTCGAGGATATGGTTAGCGCTAGCGGCTGCGGAGACCTGTGATGGCGAGTTTGAGAACATGAGGATGTGGCCGGTTGCGTGTGTGTAAAGGATGGTTGGCCGTCCCTGGCCCTCGGCTGTCCCTTACCAGCCAGTTGAAAAGCGGCAGGCAGCTGATAAAGCCCATAAGGCCCCACACGAAGTTGTCGTCTTCATTTCTGCTGCTGCCGCCGCGAGCCGCCGGCAGCGGTGTTGATCCGGGCGGTAGCGCCCGTGACGCGGGACCCGGCGGGGGCGAGGGTGGGGTCGGCGGCTCCGAAACCGCGGCCAGGAGCACGGCGTAGCTGATCCCGACCACAGCCGAGATGGAGATGATGTTCCGAAGGGTCGCGTCGACAGCTTCTGGAAGGCCAAGAGCTTTGCACTGCAGTTGCCGGCGGCCCTGGGGAAATCGGAACCGCTGCCGATGGGTTTCGCAGCCATGCTTGGGCTTGCAAGGAACGACCCACGGGCCCTGTTTGGACAATATCGGGGAGACCGCCAATGCGCATGATGGCAACGCGGATATGCAAGCTGGGCGCCCTTGCACTGGGAGCGAGCCGCGCTGGAGGCGCCAACCAGCCATTCCACCGAACCGTCGTGCGCTGAGGGTCCGGGTGAAAGTATTCGAAGATACCATATGAGACGTTTGGGTTTGCATTGATGTTTATTTTGTCAGAAATGTACCTAAAGCTCCGGTTCCACAACCTCGGGGTTCCGAGTGGTCCGAGACTACGTTAAATTAAACTGTGCGGGGCATATGCAACACTCGTCGGGTGTGATCAGTTGTAAAGTTGCTTCTGCTCGTTGTGATTATATGCTTCCCGGTGTGGAATCACCCGCTCTGACGCCTGGACTTCGCGTCATAAACGTACGGCAATGCTGTGCATCGTTTTTGCATTAGTTCATCATGATCAGTATTGCCTATGGTGCAGACATTACAATTGCGACGCGTTAAGCGCAATGCTGGCGCCGCACTTCCGGCAACGGGCCATCCAGGTCGCTTTTTGTCCAGGGTCATCAATCCTCGCGCCAACATATTTTCTCCAGCATGAATCATTAGTTACGTTTAGCTCCGATACCAAATCCTCTTCAAATCCGGATGAAGGAGCGACGGATGTCCGGCCTGCCCAGGCGCCGGCCCAGCCTACGCAGGCCACAGCCGCTGCGATGGCAGAGTTGCGAAGCCGCTTCGTAGAGCATCATGCGGCCCCGGGGAAAGCCCGGGATCCGGGAGTCGGCGCCCCTCCTGGGACCCCCCAGCAGGCGCAGCTGGCGTCGCGGCCCCAGCCCGCCCAGCCCGCCCAGCCTACACAGCCCTCTCCCCCCCTGGAGCGCCGCCCTCAGGCGGCCAGCTTCCAGGGCTTGTCCTTGCGACTGGGCGAGCCGGGGAATCCCCTGCAGGTGCGCTCCCGGGCGCCCTACCCCCGACCCGGGCGCAGTTTGGAAATGTCTACCAATCTCCTATTACCCCCCCCCCCCGACCCGGGATCGCCAGGGCGCCTAGGTTCCGCGTGGCAGACGCGTGGGACGATGCGGGTCTGAGCGTGGCTGGGTTGCAACGTCTAGGGGCGTGCCCCCCGAGACGCCTTGAGTATGTGCTTCGTGCGCGATGGGTTGCGTGCGTGCGTGCGTGCGTGCGGGTGGGTGGGTGGGTGGGTTTAATGAGAAGCCCACCCAGAACCGCCCAGGTGGGTGGGTGTGGAGGCCCTGGAGGGTGTGCCCGCGGGTACATTCGTCCATCCTTCACCCGAGGAGGAGGCGGGGGGCCACGTACGCTTCGGTCCATGCCAGCATGCGACACGAAACACACGCGCCGCTCCCCGTTTACCGTTTACCCCGCCGTCTCGACCCGCCTCCCCCGTCCCCGCCCAGAGCATGGCCGTGCTGACGCACAACGATGTACGGCAGCTGGACGAGTACGGCAAGGACCCGCTGGCCGCCGACCAGCGCTTCCTGGCCAGCCTGCAGAAGATGGCGCCGGCGCCGCAGCAGCGGGCGGCCGCGATCATGCAAATGGCGACAGGTGCGACCTCGGCCCGGCCGGCTGGCGCGGCCAGGCTGGTTCTGGGACTTGTGTTTCGTGTTCGTGATCCCCTGGACTTGTGTTTCGTGTTCGCAACCCCGTCCCCTCCGCAGGCGCCGTGCCGCCGCCCGCGGTGCTGGTTTGGGCGGCCCAGGCGGTGGTGGCGCAGGTCCGGGCCCTGGTGGCGGAGCGTCTGGCGGCGGCAGGGGGACCGGAGGCGGCGCAGGCGCTGGTCTCGGAGCCGTGGTACGGCGCCGCACTTCAGGTGCGTGTGCGCGTGCGTGTGTGTATGTGTGTGCGTGTTACGTGCGGAGGTCCCGCGAGGCGATGCATCCCTTGGTGGTCCTTACCGGGAAGCCCTTTGGTACACAGCTACCTGGGGCCACAACTAGGGGCCACAACTTGGGGGCACAACTTGGGGGCACAATTTGGGGGCGCAATTTGGGGCACACCTGCCCTAGGATCCGCAGCAGCTGGGAGTGGGAGTGCGAGTGGCGGCCTGCTGCAGTCTGCAGCCCTGCGCCATGTGCGGCCAGGCAGCGGTGCTGGTCCTCCCCGCAGCCGGCGACAGAGGTTTTCGAAGACAGCAAGGTCTCGGCCTGTCGCCGAAATCGCGCCACTGGAGTGGACATTCAATCCGACGGAAACCCGCCACCGCAATTTTGAATTTGAAAATTTGAATTCGCAGCTGGCTCGGGTCGCCCTCTCGAGTGGAGCTCAACCAACCCCGACCCCAGCCCCGGAAACGGAGTTGGGTCTGCTGCGCGCCTTCGCAGCCGGGTCCAGCGGCGCGCCGGCGGCGGCGGCGCCGCCGCCGCCGCCTTCGCAGCCGCAGCCGGCGGCGCCGTACAACGCCACCTGGGTGTCCCTCTTGTCTTTGCCGGGGCTTCCGAATCTGCTCGAGGCGGCGGCGGCTCGCAGTCAGGAGCTGGCATCGGTTCTGGAGCTATCCGGGCTGAGGCAGCCGGCGGCGGCGGCGGCGGCGGCGACGGCGGAGGCGGCGGCAGCTGGTGGCGTGTGGCTGCTGCCGGTGTTGCGGGCGGCGGCGGCGGCGGCGCGGGCGAAGGCCCTGCGGGTTTCGGGGCTGGCGGCGACAGAGGGCGATGCGCCGCTGGACGCCGACGAGGCCCTGACGGCGTTGGCGTTGGGGACGGCGGCGGCGGCGGCGGAGCAGCGGGTGGCGGCGGCGGACTGGCTGGCGGCGGCGACGCTGCTGCGGCGCGCGGAGGAGCGGCTGGGGTGCGCGGCCGGCGCCGCGGCGGACGGTGTACGACATGACGCGGTGGCGGCGCTGCAGCTGCTGGGCCTGCCGCTGGAGCCGAAGGAGCTGCCGTACATGGACGAGCTCAGGGTACGGAACGTTTCTCACGTGGGTGTGTACGTGTGTTCGTAGACAGGAGGCAAAGCAGCAGTGCGTGACATGCAAAGGGGGCATACCCTGAGCCCGGAAACCCGCCCGGCCCGATTTAAACCTGACCACCCGGCTCACATGTGTTGTGCAAAAGAAGAAAACTGAGCCGCGAGCCACATGTTTTGTGTGATGAGGAGGGCGGGGACCTTACTGAAGGGCTGGCCAGGAACCGATGCCCATCCCCTGCGCAGACAGTTTGGTTGGGATATATGTCTTGATTAGGAAACGTCTTTGACGAGCGACGGGCCCAGCCCAGCAGCCCACATCTCCAAGGGTGCGTCAGGGGCGGCGTTGCCGTAGCATGTACGGAAGTGCCGCTGTACGGAAGCGCCGCCGTGCGCACAGCAGAGTGCAGCACCTGAGTGCCGTAGGTGATAACTGAGGAGGGCTCGGTCTCGCGGGCTTGGGGGGGTGATGTGGACACATACACCGTGCCTCGTGCTCGTCCCGTGCCGTACCGCGGTTTCCCGGAACAGGTTCCGGAGCAGGAGCTGAGCGCCTGGCTGTCACAGATGTCCGTGCAGCTCGCCTCCGGCGGCGGCCTTGTCCCGCCGGTGCCGCCGGCGCTGGAGTCCCGCCTCGCAGCCGTACGGCAACGACTGGCGGCGGCGGGCCGCGCCCTGGTGCTGGCGCCGGAGGCCGGCGCCGGCCGCGCCGGCGGCGCAGCCTTGACGCCGGAGGCGGCGGCGACGCTCTCCTGGCTCCGCGCCGTTGGATCGTCGCTGGTTTCGGGGCTCCTGTCCGGCGGGTACGGCAGTCTCAGCCGGCTACGGAGCATGGTTCCGGAGCTTCGGGAGGCGCTGGTGCTGCGGCTGCTGGAGTCTGGGAAACTAAGCGGCGGTACGACAGCGCTGGAGGTGGCACTGTACGGCGACGCGGAGGCGGCGTGGCGCGCAGCTCGGGACGACGTGGCGGGCGCTGCAACGGCGGCGGCGCTGCTGCAGCAGGAAGCGATCGAGGCGCAGCTGGATCTGTTGCACGACAGGTACGCAGTGGGAAGGCGGCGAGAGATATACGGAGCACGGCATCCCATGTCCACACGCAGTGCGTCCACTAGCTCTGCGCCGCCGCCTGCTGTGTCTCATGGATCCGGACAGTGTACGGCACCGTACTCAAAACAACCGTACACACGCCACCCTTGGACGGTGTTTGGTGTACGACATAAGGCCCCGTCCATCCCTCTCACGGCGCCCTATGCCCGCAGGTTTGTGGCGCCGCCGGCGTCTCCGCCGGCGCCGCGGCCTCTGCCGTCCGACGCCGCGCTGGCGGCGGCAGTCCAGGCGATGCCGCTGCCGGCACGGATGCTGTACGACAGCTACTACGTCCTCCGCGCCGACGGCGGCGACGACGCGGCGGTGGTCAAGGAGCGGCGGCGGGTGGCGGACGCCCTGGCGGCGGCGGGCGAGGGAGCAGTACTGCAGGGCCTGGGGGACCTGAAGGTACCGTGCCGCACCGTCCGTATCGTACGGAAAGGGGGCCCATCGACAGCGACAGCCTCAACCGCTCAACGGGCACAAAAATCTCGCACGGTAGCACGTTGTATGTACGTAGCAGTACGGGATTTGCCGTACTGGCCGGGACGGACGCGGGAGGCGCAAACCTAAAACTTGGACAGAGTGGCTCCAGCGGCCTGACATGCGGTGTTGAGGTCACTACCGAGGTCACTACTTATGAGATTCGACGTCTAGAGATCAGATACGCTAATTTGGCTTTACGACTACCGGCTAACCCGGCCGATCCCACTACCGTGCTGCCGTACTCCCGCCCTGCCCTGCCCGCCCGGCCTGCCCTGCCCGCCCTCTGCCTGTCCGGCCCGCCCGGCCGTGCCTCCTTACGTGCCGCAGGCCTGGCTGGCCCAAGCGCGTATCGGGCTGTTGGTACTGCCGGCGCCGCTGCTGGCGCTGCTGCTGCGGTTCCTGCGGATCCAGGTGTGCTGAGCGCGAAACCCTCCCTGGACACACACACGCGCGCGCGCCGGTTCAGCTCTCGCGGCTCTAGGGTTTCCTTATGCACACCGGGTTGAGGGGTGTGTGTGTGTGTGTGTGTGTGTGTAAAAGAGAACTGAGCCGCGAGAAGCGAAGTCCAGCGTATCAGGCGATGTAGGCGAAGGAAGTAAATGACACCCGAAATACCCTTCACCCGAAACCCGAATTACCGACAACCCAGATGGAAGTGAATGGTGACGGCGACGTAGAGGATAGTCGCAGACCAGCCGCATCCGCGAGCGACCGTTGACTGAGGCGGGCGCCAGAGCTCCGGTAGCAACCGCCGGCGGAATGGCTGCTGTAGCGTAGTCTAAATCAAGAGACGAGTGGAATTAATCTATGTAAACTATCCTAATGCAACTATCCTAATGTGTGTGTGTGTGTGCTTGTAGGGGGAGCTGGGCCGCTGTTTGGGGTTTCCCGCGGCGCGCGTGCGTTGTGCGTTGTGCGTTGTGCGTGTGTTTGGAAAAACGAAACACGGAACAGGCCCCGCCCGGAAACTGACCGGGCTGGCGGCCACGGCAAGAGCAGGCCACGAAATACACCCACACACGGCCGCCGTACATCCTTCAAATAGCTGTTCACGTTAGGCCGCGCACCCCTCCCCTCGCGCACCCCTACACACTCCTCCCTGCCATTCCCTGCCATTCACCGTCTCATGAAACCGCGCCAAGCAATATCTTTTCTCGCTTGAAGCATTACACCGGTTCAGGCAGGGCGGCTATCTCAAGATATGAAAATATATTCGTCGTCGGAGTCCAGTATGAATCGTCCGGATCGAAGACGACGTTTCCGCCGCCTCGCAGGTGGCTGTGACGCCGGAGACGGCCCAAGAGCAGCGGAACAAACTGACGGCGCTGGCACTGCTGGCGGCGGAGCAACAGCGCAGGGCCGCGGCGGCGGCGGCGGCGGCGGTGGCGGCAGGCGGCGGCGGCGCCGACGCGGACGGGGCCGCTACCGCGGCTGCGGCGCGCGAGCTCGCCGAGTGGTCTCGGAGCGGCGGCGGCGCCGCCGCCTCCGCCGGCGGCCGGGTGCCGGCGGCGCTGACGGCGCTTCTGGGCCCGGCGGGCTCTTCCGATTTCGGATCCTGGCTGCAGGTACGGCATGTACGGCACGCACGGCATGTGCCACATCCCACCGTCGGTGTCGTTAGGCCGGTACCTTGATGCCGCGTTTCTGGAGCCTTGACTTGCTGTGCCTCATGCGGCTTCAGGACACTCTCATACCCTTTCCTTCTCCCGCTTTTTCCTCCTGAATCCGTTCTTCGACTCTTCTTTCTGTTGGCGATGTAATCTATTCAATCCCCGATCCTTCTTTCCTTCCTGCCGCGTCCTCCGTCCTCCGTCCTCCGGCGTCCCCCTGCCCCTGCCCCTTCCCCGATCCTGCAGGCTGTAGCTCTGAGCGCCGCCACCTCGGCCAACTCGACTCAGAGCGTGGTTGCGCTCCAGAACCTGGACATGGACGTACGGCGGTACCTCACGGTACGGCATGACCGTCGTACATTTTGGGTTGTTGAAACACGCTAGTAGCGCCCGCGGCCTCCTCCGGCGGGCGGTTGGAGTCGCTGTGAAGTGCAGGGATGACCGGTGACGGTTGGCGGCGGGTGAAGGGTACGGCAGGGGGAACAGGAGGAGGGCCTTACCACCCCCTCTCGCCAGGCTCCCCTCTCGACGTCACCGTGCCGCCTGGTGCCGCTGGCAGGCAGGCAGGCAGCGCAGGCAGGCAGGCAGGCAGGCAGGCAGGCAGGCAGGCAGCGCAGGTTTTCATTGCCTGTCTCACCTTGCTGTACCCCTTGCTGCGCCAATCCACTCCCGACCCTCATGCCCGCGGGATCCGTCCCTCCTCCCCTGGCCTCCCCCCCTTTACCCACTCACACACTCACACACACATACACACACACATACTCGGTCCCTGCATGTCACGCACTCCTGATCTGCCTGCCTCAGTAACACACATACACACACCCGGGCGGGCGGGTTTCTTTCCTAAACACACACCCGGGCGGGCGGGTTTCTTTCCTAAACACACACCCGGGCGGGCGGGTTTCTTTCCTAAACACAAACCCGCAGATGACCCACGACCCCCGGCTGCACCTGCCGCGGAGTGGAGTGGCCCCACCGGACACCACCTCCACCTCCACCTCCACCTCCTCCTCTGCCCCCTCGGCCTCCCGAGTCCGCCCCACCACCACCCGGTGGACGGACCCGGCCCTGCGCCGCCCCGAGGGCGCCTTCCTGGAGGACATGCGGCCGCAACTAGACGCGTACTTGCAGGCGATGGTGGGTGCAAGGCCTGCTGCTGTGCGTGCGCATGTGTGTTTGTGCCGTGCTGGGAAAGGAGACCCAGCGCGCCAGCTGACGTGTGTGGTTTGGTCGGTGGCAAGGCGGGTGTGTGTGTGTGTGTCGTGCGAGGGGCGTAGCTGCACCCAACCTAGGAATGCCCGTACGGCAATCACACTGCCCCTGCACCGTCATGGAGTACCCTGAAGGACGTGCATGTTGTCCTTGTAATGTAACCGTTACAAGGTGGACCCGTATCCCGACCGGATGTTCCAACGGGCCCACCGGGTTCTTGTGTGTTTGTGTGTTATTTAAGCAGGCAGGACAGGAGTGCGTGATATGCGCGGGGCCGAGTGGCGCCCAATAGTTTGTGTGTTTGTGTATGTTTGTACACAGGCAGAGCAGGAGTGCGTGACATGCAAGCGGCATAGCTAAGCCCGGAGAATGCCCGTGTGTGCGTGATCCTCCCTTCCCCAGCAACGCAGTATGAACAGGTCTGCACCGATTTCCTACACCCTCCCTTCCCCTCCCCTCCCCGCACCGTCGAACCGTTGCTCTGGCAGCAGCGCAGCTTGAAAATGTCTACCAGTTTTCCTATATCCCCTCCCCTCCCCTCCCCTCCCCGCACCCTGCCGCACTCCCGACAGGGCCACCGGTCGCTCGGCGACGCCGAGTGGACGGTGTATCGGGACGCGGCGCTCCAGGAGTGGCAGGCGGAGCGGCCGGAGCGGGAGCAGCGACTGGAGGCGCAGGGGCAGAGCGGCTTCTTCAACCCACGGGTCGGTTGGGGTGGTTGAGGTAGTTGAGGTAGTTCAAGAGTGCTGGGAAGGTGCTGGGAGGGTGCTGGGAGGGTGCTGGGAGGGGGTTACGGACTGGTGGGGTTACGACAGTTGAACGGGTGTTTGGGTGGGTGCAGTACCGCACGGCCTGACGAGCCACATTGCCGCGCACCCCCGCGTCAACACATCGTAGCTCTTCGGGGGTTGGGGATCAGTCAGAAAACCTGTCATGCCAGTGTGTTAGCAAGGAGAAAAGCTGAGCCGCGAATAAGCAGAACCGTGTCCAGCAATGCAACCGACGACTGAGACCGAGACCAGAGTTACCAATATGGCAGGGCGAAGAATGTCGACCATAAGTAGTCCCAAGGTGGTGTAGTCCGTGATGCCAGTGTGTGTGCGAGAGAACCCTGATAGCTGAGAACACCTGTCGTTTCCATTGTGTGAACGAAGCCATTCCGCATACACATTCCCCCTAGACGGTTGCCGCATCCAGCCACCCAACCACCAGGTGGGGCACCCACGTGTGTACGGACGTGGGACGAGTCTGGCCACGTGGGCTGATTTGTTCTTGTTCGCTGTCACCTCCTTGGCACCCTGGTGGTAGTGACCCGTGGGCCGCAACCCTTCCGTTTCCCCGTACAGGCGGACGAGGTCTACCTGCAACAGATGCTGGAGCAGGGCATCGCTCTAGGTGGGCCTTACTCTTTCTTTCTGGGGGTGGGGTGGGAGCGGGTTGAGTTAGCAATGCGTACTTGCTTGGGGGGAGCATGGGTGGAATAAGGCGTACGTCTAGCCCCTCACAGCGCGATTGCAGCGGACTGGCAGTCCGGTGTTTTGTTTCCGGGCGCAGGGACACTCTTGTCTTATTGTTCCGATCAGGACGCGATGTTTTAGGGTTAGGGTCGGGTTTATGGGTGGTGTTGACATCCTCGTACCTGCTGTGTCACCTTAACGCTAACCCCCAATCCCCCGTGCCTCATGCCCCATGCCCCGCACTCCCCATTGGCATATGGCCATGAGCTCAGATGACCCGCTGGGCCCACAGTCCCGGCGGTACCTCGACACCCTGCTCCGAAACCCCTCCTGGACCTTCGCGCAGCGCCGCCAAGCGGTACAGGTACGGACGGCGGATGTATGGCCCGTATTATCCAGAGCGAAGGCAACGGGGTGCGTGCGGGGATGGGTGTGAGCGGAAACAGTCAGGCAGTGCGAGTGGACATCCTCCCCTTTTCCAATGCCGTACTAGGGCTCGTGGGCATCCCAGAGGCCATGCCGTAGTTGCCCCGCTCAGGTCTCGCTCTTTCCCCACCAACCATCCTTCTTCTCTCGTCTCGTCTCCCCTCCTCTCCTCTCCTCTTCGCACCTCTCCTCTTTTTCCTGCAGCGCCTCATCCAGCTCAACGCGCACTTTGCCCGGCAACAGCCCGCCCCGGAGGGCGGCTCGCCCTTCGCGCCGCTCTTCGCAGTGGGCGGACCCGACGTGGCGCCGCGGCTGGGCCCGCTGCCCGGCGCTCCGACGTCTTCGCGGCTGGGCAGGCGGCCCGAGGCGGGACCCGAGGCTGGGGCCGCGGCGGCGGCGGCGGCCGAACCGCAGCAGCTGCCACTGCCCAGCGGCTTCTGACGCAGCAGTGTGTCGTACAGCGGTGTGTCGTACGGCGGCCCCCGGTGTCTTTTTCCTTGGGGCGGGGGTTCTGGGTTCTGCGCCTCCGCTACGCTGCGGGCTTGGCTTTGACTGGGCGCGTGTGTGTATTGACGGACTGACGGCGGCGATTGGTCCCAGCGGCGAGGTGGTGGCGGTGGTTTCGGGGCTCCTGTCCGGCGGGTACGGCAGTCTCAGCCGGCTACGGAACATCTGTGACCGGTCCCAGCGGCGAGGTGGTGGCGGTGGTTTCGGGGCTCCTGTCCGGCGGGTACGGCAGTCTCAGCCGGCTACGGAACATCTGTGACCGGTCCCAGCGGCGAGGTGGTGGCGGTGGTTTCGGGGCTCCTGTCCGGCGGGTACGGCAGTCTCAGCCGGCTACGGAACATCTGTGACCGGTCCCAGCGGCGAGGTGGTGGCGGACGGCGTGGCGGCGGCACAGCCGAGAGAGCGCGGTCGCATGTCCTTTCGAACTGAATTTCGGAAAGTGCGCGCGCCGCTTTGATTGGTTCGCTTGCTTGAGGGGTTGCGCGGGAGTCCTGGAGTGGGAGGCGGAGGCGGAGGAGGAACCCGGGGGGAGGGCAATGGGACCGCAGCGGCTGCTGCGGATGCCCTGAGCCCGACGGACGGACGGACGGACGGACGGACGGGGGCGAGAGCCGCACAGCTCTGCGGCTCAGACCCAACAGCAGGGCCTTCTGGGGCCGGGCTGTTGGTCCGGGGCCCACAACAGGGAGGACTGGATCCTGGGGCCGGGCTGTTTGGGTCGCAGGCTGCCGGTCGAACAGGCTGGCCCCCACTCACTCGGGGGCCTCTCCTTCCTGGTCGGGTGGACGACATCGGTGATGGATACCTTTTGCGGGGTTGGCTGTTGTGTCTGGTGACGTTCCTTCCTGCATTCCCTCTCTCATTCAGTTTGCAGTTGTAACTGCCCAACTGCCTGAGTTGGTCGTTGCAGGGCCACGGTTCGGCCGTCGAGGCTGAACTTGGTGGAGGTTCCACAGCATGAGGGAAGGTCGGGTTTGCGAACAGAGCGACCCAGACGGCCGGAAGAATGCCGAGTGGGCGGGTGCGGCCGATGGCGATGACAACATCATCGCTCTTTGGGAATGGGGATGTCTTCAATTAAATTTGTATACAGTTACAACATAAATATATCAGAGCTGCTTTTATACGGATCAAGGTGTGCTGGTGCTTGATTCCTCGATCTACGGCGTGGCGACACACTGCACGGCACTTGTACTACCCTAGGTTTAACTCCACCGCTACGTGGACTGGCCTTAAACTTTCGAAATGTAGACATCCATTAACAATGCGTTAAAACCAGGAACACGGTAAATTGAAAGAATGCCGACCTTGACTAACGATTTGCGTTGGAGTCGAGTTGGGTTGAGCGAACGCATCATCAGCGTCGTCATGTTCACCGCTTCTTTTTTTTGTTACCATAAGCTGGCTGCTCCGTACTGTGCTGGCCTACCGCACACGCTGCCGCATAACTCTCGAGTCCTGGCCAACTATCCATGCGGAGCAAGCAGGCTGCAGCGGACGTTATATGTCCTCCGCCAACTGCCTTTCTTGATGCATGACTTTGTGCGGCTGCGGCTACCCGACTTATGGGTAACTGTCGCGCTCGTGTCGCTTCTGTTGAGGATGGTCTCGGCCTTCACGCTGCCTTTGGACATGCATGGCAAAGTATGTATCCGGACACAATATTAGCTATTATAAGAAGCATATGTGCAATGCGCTTGAGAATGTCCGGAATCATTGCGCTCCTCCGTTTTTTGCCGCTGAATTGAGATGCTGCAGTCGGGGGCTTGGGCAGGCCGATCTTACACCCAGCCCAGCCCAACAGCACTATATCCACACGTTCTTCCACATACTGTCCTTCCTACATACCGTCTAAAATCCCCTTGCGCCTGCCGTACTGCTGCCGTACGGCAGGTAGCTGCTCCCGCCGTCGTCTACGTTGAGCGCGCTGTGATGCACGGCATCCATCTGTTCCTGGGGCCCAGCCACCAGCCCTCGCCCATGTCGCTCTACTGCATCTTCAAGACCTACGCCGTGTACGATGTGGCCTTCTTCTGCTCGCTACTGGCGGTGTGGGTGAGTGCCTCGCTGTGTTGGGCCACATTCTGTTGGGCGGCGCCTGCCATTCTCCGTCTGAAGGTGAGCCCACGTCATGGACATGGACATGGATATCCCTCCTGGGTTATTCCGGTCAGGTGTGGAGTGCAGGGGCTGTCAGATGGACGCTGCGTCGTGGGGTGGTCTGCTCAGGTTCGGAGCGCAGCCGTGCAGGGACTGTTAGCTCTCATGACGTTGGACATGAGGCCTGGGATGACAGATCACCGTGCCGTAACCCGCGTTCATCCCCAGGCGGAGGCCCTACCCCCCAACCCCGACACTTCAGCGGCCGCGTGACCGAACTGGCATTAGGCAGATTTCTTTCGATTCGGTGTTATTTACTTCAGTCACTATTTGTCAAGGCCTACAAGGTGGACGTCGTCACTTCGCTGGAGATCCTGGTACAGTGGAGTCTCTATCGGATGTTCGCTCTGGCAGCAGCGCAGTATACATATGTCTACCAATTTCCTATACCCCCCAACCCCGCGAATCAACCCGCAGTCCCGCACCTCACCCGCCGCCGTAGTGTACGAGCCCAGTTAGCGTACAAGTCTTAGGGCGAGGTAGGGGCCGACAGTCCCACCGGGTTAGGTACGGTTTGCCGTGCCCCTTCCACGCGGGTTTCGGAGCGCTGTTAGAACGCCGCTAGGACACGCTGGCACCGTTGCCTTTACAAGACCCTAACGCACACCAAACGACATAACAATGGTAACGGCGTCAGTCAGAACACCGTTGCCGCAACCTCCGCCCTCCCTCCCTCCCTGGACTTGCTCAGGACGTCAACATCCCGTTGGAAGTGTCGTACTGCGTGTGGAGCTTCGGCGCCCATGCCGTACTATGCTACTGGCACGGCGACAAGTTCGACGGCGGCGTCAACGTCGCCTGCCAGCTGCTCACCCGCGTGCTCGTCATGGTGACGACGTTGTGCCTCTCCTGCTCCTCCACTCAGGGCGCCGTACCCTCGCTGAGCCGTACCCGTACGCTAGGCCTCCGCCAGCCACTCGGCCGCGTCGCCGCCGCGTCGGGATCGCTGATGGGACCCGCGGCGGCGGAGATGCCGGCGGCGGCGGCGGCGCGAGGCGGTACGACGGGCCACGGTGGCGGTGGTGGCGGCGGCGGCGGCAGGCGTGGCAAGGCTGGCGGGCCCGCCGACGCGGATGTCGACAGCGATGTGGTCGCGGAGAAATCCGGGTCGCGATGGGTGCCGGATGCTTGCCACCTTGACCCGGGCCACGCGGGGGCGGTTCAAGGGGTAGCTGGGGGGCTACAGGAGGCGGCGGTCAGTGAAGATCGGGCGGCCTCCACCGCCTCCGCCGAGGAGCCCGGTGCGACACAGCTGCGGCTTCAGGGCGCAAGCGACAGTTGCGGCGGCGGCGGCGGCGGTGGCGGCGGCGGCAGTAGGAGCAACAGCGCAATGGCGGGATGGTGTGGGTCGGTGGGCACCGGCGCCGACGCCACCACGGGTCTGACCCGTGGGTCGGACGGCAAGCTGGGACAGTACGACACGGCCGCCGCGAGCTGCAAGGTGGCGGCGGCGCGGGAGACTGCGGCGACGGCCGTATCGGGCGACGCGGGGGACACCCCGGCAGCTGGCGAGGCAGTCCCGCGGGTCACTCGGGGGGCTGTGGCGGCGCTGCGGACGTACAGATCTCCGATCAGGCGCTCCGCCCTGCGTGTCAAGGTACGGCATGTACGGCAGCGGTTGCAGTACGGTTGTAGGGCTCCCGCGGCGCTATCATGGCATCGCTTACACAACTCCGGAACTGACGCGACGCGCGGTAGACGTAAACACACGACGTGCACGTCGTACCGTCGGTGCAGTACATACCCAACCCATGCACGCGAGGTGACGCGAGGACAGACAGGGCATGCGCGCGGGGCGGCGATGATTTCGTACTCGTACTTGAAGCGGTACGGCATACCATGAAGCGGTACGGCACACCGTGAAGCGGTACGGCACACCGTGAAGCGGTACGGCGTACATACCGGCGTGTTTCCATGGGTTGACGACGAATGGGTGGACCGTGTACGGCGCACACTCTCACGCCGCGTGCCTCAGGTCCCCTGGGCCGAACCCGAGGACCTGGCGCCCGACTTCACTCGCCGCCTCGCCGCCCTGGCGGCGGCCCGCGGGCTACAGCTCTCCGGGGTGTACGTGCAAGCGGGCTGTGTAGAGCTACTGCTGCTGCTGGAGTCTCTGCCGCCGCCCGCCGCTGCTGCTGCTGCTGCGGCGGCGGCGGCGGCGGAGCTGGACGTGGCGGCGGTGTTGCGCGCGGTAGGCTTGGAGCCGTTGAGCACTGGCATGGACGGCGTCGTCGTCGCTGTCGGCGGCGTCGGCGGCGTCAATGCAGCGTTCGAGCGGCTGGCTGACGGCGGCGACGGGGTACATCGTCCGCCGGGTACGTCGTCGCCTCCGCGCCCCTGGGTCATGAGCGTGCTGCCCAGGGTGTTGCTGCTACAGCCACCGCCGCCGTCGGGGCTGGATACCACCAACACAGCAGCGGTGGCGGCGGCGCCGTTCGCGACGCTTCGAATTCGCGTTTCGTGGGGATCACCTCCGCCAGGTCCGATGCCGTACACGGCTCCGGATGGCGTACCCAGGGGGCCGGCGACGCCCAATGCGCCGCTGCCGAGGACGGCGCAGTCACCGCCGCCGCCGCTGCCACAGCAGCAGCAGCAGCATGCGGAGGAGGAGGAGGAGGAGCGGAACGTGGCGCCGCAGCAACAGCAGCGACCACCCGCGGGCGGTTTTCTCGCGCAACCGCCACTACCACCACCACCACCACCCGCACAGGAGCCGTCGGCGCCGGGGTTCGCCCCACCATTGGAGGTGGTCGTGAGGTCGGGCAACGCCTACCTGCCCGCGCGAGTGGCTGGCTGCCGTTCGGTGGGCGGCGCAGCTGCCGTACAAGGGTTGCCGGATGGCGGGCGCCAGCTGGAGGAGTGTGTGTATGAGTACGATGCGGTGCTGCTGGCGGCGCCGCCGGCGCCGGGGGTCGTGCTGGTGAGCTGCGGGCGGGCTGTGAAGCCTGAATGGGGTTACGGTAATCTGGCGGTAACTGGCTGCGGGTGTAGGGACGGCTGGGGCTGCATCCGAAGAAAGCGAGGAAAAGATCGCACACATAGGATGAATTTCTTAGCCTGACATCAATAAATAATCGATATAATGAGCTTTTCTGCGTGTTTGCTGGTACCGTGCATGTTTGGGATACCGTACGATCTGTGGTAAGCAACGCATCGGCGAGGGCGGTTAGTGGGCGGTTAGTGGGCGGTTAGTGGGCGGATGCGGAGCCGCCCTTCGGACGATCGCTCATCGTCGGCAGGGAGGCAGCTCGACGGTCCCTCCGGCATACGACAGTATGGTTCCGTACAGCGCGCGGCGCCTGACGTACACATGAAGAAACAACAAGCCCGCCTTTTTGATATTGGCGCCCTAGAGCACGTGGACGCCCGTCTGTTGCGGCCACGCTACTAACCACGAAAGCATCTGCGACACTCGTACCCTGACTGCGTGAAATGCCGTACTGCAGGTGGAGGTCCGTGGCTCGGAGACACCTGCAGCAGGGCTGACGGAGGCGGCGGCGGCGACGGAGGCGACGGAGGCGACGGAGGCGGCGCCGTCGTCATGTTGGTCGGACTTGGTGCCGCTGCTGGCGGTCGACGATCCCGTCGTCGTGTCGGAAATCAATGCCCTGGCGGCGGCGGCGGCGGCGGCGGCGGCGGCAGCCGCCGATGCGCCCGCGTCCGCGGCGCGGCGCAGCGACCGGCACCTCGATGACTTGCTGTACGACATTGGGACCTTGACGGCAGCCGCCGCCGCCGCCGCTGTGGATGGTGGCGATGTGCTGGCGGGCGACGTCGACGGAGGCACCGCAGACCCGCCGCAGCGTGGGCAGTTGGCGGTGACGATAGGACAGCACCTGCTGCAGTACGTTGAGGAAGTGCTGGGACTGGCCAGTACGGCGTCGTACATCCGGGCAAAGATGCTGCGGCTGCTGCAACCCACGCCGACGATGCCGCGGCCGCCGCCGACGCCGTCAGCCTCCGATCCTGCCGTCCACCGACAGTCGTACAATACGACGGCGTACACTACGCGGGAGTCAGCCGCCGTGGTCGATGCAAGCGATGACGAGTTGTGCTACAGCAAAGCGGGATGCAGTGGCGATGGCGGCGGCTGTAGGGCCGCGTGGGCCGAGGCCGGTGGCGCGGTCTCGGGAGGCGGCGGCGACGGCAGCGGCAGAGGCGGCGGAGGCGGTGGAGGCGAAGGCCGCCGCCGCCGCTGCCGCCGCCGCCACAGCAGCGCGGCGATGTCGGCGCTGCTCCAGGTGCTGGGGCTGCAGGCAGCGCCGGCGGGTGGTACGGCGGAGGCCTATGAGAATTTCACGAGCGCCTGGGCGGTCGCGCAGGGCCACACAATGTGAGTACGGCAATCGTACGACAGATCGACTGACCCTTCACGGCGGTCTCCGAGTAACAAGTATCTCTGTTGCGCGAAGTCAGGGGCCGCCGTTCCTGTGGGCTGTGGGTATTCCGTCACCTGCGTCCCGAAGGTGTACCTGCGTGACCCATGGGTCTCATTTGTCGTACAGACACACTCGTCTTCGTCCCACTCTCCAACTCCGCCCCGTCCTTCCCCATACCCCACATCCGTCACCCGCCGACCAGTCCCCTTCCCCCGACTGGCAGCAGCGCAGCTCTTATGTAATGCGCCTCTTACCCACTCCTCTCTCTCACTCCCCTCGCCCTCCCGCTTCAGTAGCGTCTATCTGTTTCCTGCGCGCACCACACCCCTCTCCCGTTGGAACACCCGGTCGGGATACGGGTCCACCTTGTAACGGTTACATTACCCCTCTCGTCCTCCGTGCTGCCGTGTCCGCTTGCGCCCTGCCCCCCGCCCCGCCTGCGCCCCGGCCCCCGCCCCGCCCCCGCCCCGCCCCCCGCCCCGCCCCCCGCCCCGCCCCCGCCCCGCCCCCTTACCCCCTACCCCCAGTGAGGTGGTCGAGTGCCTGGCGTTCATCACCATGCTCAGCCGCGTCCTCCTCGCGAGGCTGCACCTCCTCAGCCCCCAGGCCCTGACCGTCACAGTCGGCTGCGGACTCGGCACGATGACCACGCTGGCGTGGTTCGTACTGCCGTACGGCAGCTGGGTACGGCTGACACGTGCCGTACGGATCCCGCGCTACGGGGGTCACATGGCGGCCAAGGCGTTGGTGGCGGTGGCGCGGCTGCCGGCGCCGCCGGGTATCGCGGCGTACGCGTCGGGCGCGGGCGCGCTGCTGCTTGAGGGCCTTATCCTGCCGAGCACGTGCCTGGTGGGGCCTTATGGGGGAGCCTGCGGGGGTGCGGGGGGTTGCGGTGACGCTCACTTTTGAGTGAGGAGAGTGCCGGGAGGGAGTGGTTTCGGAGCCAAGGAGGAGGGGCTCGGGAGGGGGCTCGGTCGAGAGGCCACCGCCCCAACCGCTCCTGGGCCCCCCTCTCTCAACCCATGGCCTGGTGCACTCCGTTCGTCAACCAGAGCTTCATTATGACAGTCAGCGCGGCTCGTATGCCACCAATTTCCTATGCCCTCTCACCCCCACTTCTGAAGCCTCCAACACATACCCCCCCCCCACACACACACCGCGGCTCAGTTCTGGCCGCTCAGTTTTCTTACTCACACACGCCCACACCTCACCCACATACCCCCATAGGTAGATACCGTACCCGCCTCAACAGACCCGCGCTCCGCTGCAAACCCCCCCACCCCGCAGATGTCCCTCCGCGCCGCGCTCATCATCGCCGCCACCAAGCTGCCCCTCAACGTGCTGATGATGCTGGCGGCGGGGTCCACGGACCGGCCCCTGACGGCCCTGCTGTACGGCGCCCGCATTGAGCTGCTCGGACTCGCCACCACCATCGCCTGCCAAGTGTACATGAGGGTAGCGTACGAACGACACGGCGGAATGACGGCGGCGGCGGCGGCGGGGGCGGGGGCGCCATCCGGTGCGGCGGCGGCCGCGGCGGCGGTGGCAGCAGGAGCGGCGGCAGGAGGCCCGGCGGCGGCGGGGGCGGCGACGGGCCGGCCGGCGGCTAAAGCGCCTCCGGCAAAGACGGTGAAGGTGGAGTGACGGGCGCCGACGGATGGCCGCCGGAGATGCGCGTGCGGTGTGCGTGCGTTTTCCCGGGGGTTGATTTCGCTGTCTTCATTGCCAAAGGGGGGGTTTGCTTGCGTGCAGTCGCTGTTCGGGGTGGCTGTCGCGGCGGCGGGCCAGCGGCGTTTGTGGTGGCGGCGACATTTTGCAGCGTTGCGATCACGTTGGATCAGATACAGACTTGTCAGCAGCGATATGTACACGTAAATATGTATCTATCTATCAACCAACCAATCAATGTATGTATGTCCTCAGTGATTGGGATTTGAGCTGCGCATATTTTACGCTTTGCTCCTGGAACCGGGGTTTGTGAGGGACATCCCGAGGGGGTATAGGAAATTGGTAGACATATCCAAGCTGCGCTGCTGCCAGAGCAAATCCCGATGGGGTTGTTCTGCGGCCGCGCTGGGCAGGGCATGATAGGGTAGGTGTAACGCTGGGTTACAGTATATGTCCCAACAACAGATCCTGAACAGTGTCTCGAGAAGCCTATGGCCGCGCCGTGTTACAGCAGGGCAGGGTGGCAGCCGGCTGCTGTATGTACGGCACGGCGCTGCTGTCAGGTCCGTTCGGAGGTCTATGTGGGATTGTGGGTGCCCACTGCCCAGCCGGTGGAGTTCCCTCTCGGGGTGTGTTGGGGTGTGATGGGGGGCATGATGGGGTGTGATGTTGGGGTGTGACGGGATGTGATGGGGGGCATGTTGGGGTGTGACGGGATGTGATGGGGGGCATGATGGGGTGTGACGGGATGTGATGGGGGGCATGATGGGGTGTGATGGGGGGCATGATGGGGTGTGGCGGGATGTGATGGGGGGCATGATGGGGTGTGATGGGGGGCATGATGGGGTGTGACGGGATGTGATGGGGGGCATGATGGGGGGCATGATGGGGTGTGATGGGGTGTGATGGGGGGCATGATGGGGTGTGATGGGGTGTGATGGGGGGCATGATGGGGTGTGACAGGATGTGATGCGCTTCCCGGAGAGCCCCAGGCCCCTACAGTCGGACTGTCGCGCGGCTCGCCTCCATCACAGGCGCTCACGTGTTGATTGGCCGGGTCCGGTAGGTCCGGTGCGCCGCACCGGGTTGGGTGTGCGCAGGCGTCCCGTCGATGCAATCATGGCGTCAGGATTCGGTGCTGGTAATGCAGAGCGTACTGTGCGACCTCCAGTTCTGGGCGGAGGATGGAGGGCGCGTGCGTGGTAAATGCTGAGTATTTCGCCGGACCGCCCGGGTAAGGCGAAAAGTTTGTTACGGCGTGGAACATACGAATACAGTTAGCTGGTGATCAACTTGAAAGGCATGACTACGCGACCTTGGGGTCCTTGACCCAAGTCAACGGTCGTTTACCAGGAAACCGAAACAACGATCATCAGTCATCTCTCATCAGCTCAGAATCGTCAATCTATTCACGCGTCAGCTTATTGATCTGTAACTTTGCTTTTCACGTGGGGTCTACCAAAAACAACATTTCCTAAGTGCGCACATAACAATTTTTCTGACAAAAGCGTGGACGGCCTAGAGAGGCTTCACCATGTTACGTTGCGCAAATGCCGAAGAAGTCATCGAGCTCTTCGAGCAGTTCTTCGGATGAAGACCTTGCAGCCTTCCAATCTGTCGCAGTCTCATTCGATGAGATAGTCAGTAAGCAAAAGGATATCGCGGAGCAGGTACTGCTCGCATGTAAATGCTGGCGCGAGGCTCTTGGGCTTCACCGGATTGGCGGCGAATGTGGACGTGCAGGCAAAGCAACGCATCGCGGGGTCTAGAAAGCGCAAGAAGGGTAGCGACAAGAAATCTAATGGTCAGGGAGACAATGGCGCGGTTGGCGACCCGGAGAGCGGCGGAGAGGACGACAGTGGCCCGTGGGACCAGCTGAACCCGATACAACTCAAGGTGGGGGCAGCAGCAGGTCCGTACCTGTCCGTAACCGGGGCACAGTCAAAACTAAGTGCTTCTTAACGACGTCAATGGACCGGTGCGCACTTCCTCAAAGCGTCTTCCAAGACGCGCAACCGCTACCCACGGTAGCACCATCGCCTGCAAGCCAGCAATTGGCGCCCCTAGCCCTGTCTTGTCCTAGCGCTCTTTCTCAGGATGTCTTGTCCGTTTGTCGGTATTCCAACGACCCTTGGGCTGACCTCTTTACCTACCCCAGCCGGGCCCCTTCTTCGAAAGCCGATAACATAACAACGGCCTGTAAAGATCTCTATCGCGCTCTCGTTTGAGACCTTCACTCGTTCCTCCCCGTGCCAAGCTGTGCCTTCCTGTCCTAACCTCTTTCCCCTGCCCTCCCTGTCCCCTGGCCTCCTTTTCCCCTGCTGCCTGCCATCCCCTCGCGCCCCGCAAATGGCTTCCTGGGGCGGACCAGGTAGCAGCGGCCCTAGACGGCCTCTTGGATGGTCGGCTGCGGCTGAAGGCGCCGGGACCCAAGAAATTGCGGCGGGAGGCCCGGGCTGCGGCGGAGCATGCGCAGGCGGAGGCGGAGCCCTGCAGCAACAGGGGCGGCGGCGGCGGAGGCGGAGGCGGAGGCGGTTTCCGCTTCTTCGCGCGTGTGGCTCCAGGGGATCGCGTGGTGCTGCAACCCGAGGGTGGGTGCGGGCGCGACTGACCGGAAGGGACCGGCCGGCGGGTTCCCGGGAGGCAGCCGGGGGCGGGTCGGATGAAGGCAGGACTTGCCGTACCGTTGCACGACGACCTAGAATACGGTAGTACAAAGAGTTACGGCAGACGCTTGAACTGCCGAAGCGCGACGTGGTGGGCCGCTGGCCCACGATTCGAAGGGCAGACAGCACGCGGGCGGCGGTCGTAACTCGTCTCCCCCTCTCTCTTTGGCTACAGCAATGACGCCGGCTGGTTCCATTGTCTGACTCCCATTGTGTGACTTGGTGTGCTCTGATGTGCTGTGGTGCGATCTCTTTAAATTGCGTGCGTGTAGAACCTCCGCCCCCGCCCAGCGGGACGCCCTTCCCCGACATCTTCCGGGATCGTCGCGCGCCCGCGGCGGATGCGGCCGCCGCCGCGCTCCCGCTGCTTGCAGTCGACGGCGCCGCAGTACTAGCGGGGGCGGCGGCAGTTGCGGCTGCGTCTGCGAGTGCAACGCCAGCAGCGGCTGCGGTGCGGGCTGAAGACCTCTCCGAGCAGCGCCGACGAGAGCTTCAGGCGACGGAGGGGAAGAAGGCGACGCAGGAGAAGAAGGCGAAGCGGCGCCTGGAGGAAGGGACGGTGATCGACCCGCGGGTCTTCGTGCCGCATGACGACCGGATCCGCCGGCTGGTGGGCGGCACGACGGCTCCGGCAGGTCAGGCAGCGTGATGGTCAGGTGGAGTACCAGAGGCAGCAGGCAGGCCCTTCATTGGTTCAATCCATTTTGAAAATAAAGCGATAACGATTCGCACCGAAGTAAGATAGCTGCCGTGGGGCCTCGAGGTGTCATACTTTATTTTGTAATGACTTAGTTCCGTCGTATATGCCCGGTCATTATTATTAAGGATGTTACAGCGGACCCCGTGGGTCATCCCGGCCATGATGTTAGACAATGCATCGGTTGCAACACTTTATGGCTGAACAGAGGCATTTCAAGGTCAGAGATTACGGGGCGATGGGGAGAGCGGGCGTTGGCGGAGGATTGCAGCTCCGGCGGCGGCGGTGCGGTGCGGCGCGGTGCGTGCGTCAACGCATACCGCCGCGCGCCTATCTATCTATCTATCTACAGACGGCCTGCAGGTCGCAGGTCGGGGCGGCTGTCGCGCGTCTGCTGCTGCACAGTTCCATCACCGAACCGTCCTTGGTAGGGGCTGATGAGATGAGGCGCCTACGTGCAAGCTACCTGGGCCCGTTGGAACTACGGGTCTACCTTGTAATGAACAATTACCGATCGGGCGTGACAAGTGTTATACACGCAGTACGGCACCACATACAAGCAAACAACCGATGGAGCAGCGCGAAAACGAATTCCGGCAAGCACTTCCCCCCTGCAGCATCTCAGGACCGACCCCGCCGTCGGCCGTCCTGCTTTGCAGCGAGCTCTCATCATCATCAACAACCTACGGTACCACACCATACGTCAACCGACAACCGACCGACCGGATCGCCGGCTCTTGCTTATAACCTCGCACGCACGCACACACGCACGCACACACGCACGCATGCACGCACGCACACACGCACGCATGCACGCACGCACGCACTCACTATCTAAACTACCCACAACCATAATGGGCACGCAGACACGCACGCCTGTATGTGTCGGTGGCATCACTGTAAGCCCCGGTGCCAGAGCATCCGCGGGATTAGCCTTTAGGTCTTAACAGTAACACGCCTGTATGTTTTTAAAGTGAGGCCTTACAATAACACGCCTGTTCTTATTAATGATGTTGTTTCGGTGGACCCCGCGCGCGGGTCATCGGTGACAGCCGCAGCCGCTGTATGTGAGATTGTACCGCACCGCATTGTTAGTTCACTCATCCCTTTTATACTTTAAGCAAGGCAATCAATCATCAAGACACCGGCCCCGCCTCTGCCGCCTGCAGTACACACACACCGACAAGGAACGAACAACGTAATAACCCCCCTGCGTGGTTCGTTGATACACACCCAAATGTACGGAATCCGTCCTCCATCCACCCAACCGGTTAACCGACCAGGTCACGATCACGGGATTCATACCCGTACCTACTACCGTATACATCGATAGCTATCGGATAGGTAACAGGCAACTAACTTCCAGAGCGCGTGCACGCGCGATGCATGCGAGACAAAGCATGTCGATCGGAGTGAGCAGTCAAGTGAACAGGTAGGTACGTCGAAGGGCCCGCCTCCGAGAGCGCGCGGCGGGGCCCAAGCAAGGGTGTGTGTTTTGAAAAAAAACCGCCTGCAAGCAAGGGTGGGTGGTACGCGCCTCCCCCGCTGTCGGCGGCGTCCATAGGGCCACGCACGCACTGCGCTGTCTAGCTATCTGCTGGCGACAGATAGAGCGGATCAATCGCAGAAGGTGGAATGAGCCATCCAACACGACCCCGCCGAACCTATCCACTCACCTGTCACTAATCGCGTGCTTGTGTGTCTCAGTGGGAGTTGGTGATGAGGCATGCGGTCAGCGGCGGGCACCGACACCGATAGATACGATCGGTTGGTGCCACTACTGCTGCCTGGCTACTACATGCGGTCAGCGGCGGGCACACCGATGGATAGATCGCAACTAACGATCGGTAGGTGCCACTGCTGCCTGGCTACTAGTAAGACCGGAGAAGGGGAAGAACCTCCGACGACGGCGCAACATAAAAATACGTGCATACGTACGTACATACGACATGATGAAACTTGCTTGCCCGCGCCGTAGATAGCACTTATTTTGGTTGCCGACGCCTAGCTGGCTAGCTAGCGAGGTGCGTGGCCGTTAAGATCCAGGAACGCCACCGGGTTTCCACAATCAATAATGGGATCACACGCATATACAACCCGCACCCGCACACCACCCAGCACACGTCCTCACGCTCGCTGGCGCGAATCCCACTTCAGCCCCATCGCGTGCGTGAAGATAAATCCGCCTGCCTGCAAACACATCCTGTCTTCGACAAATACACCAAGGCCGAAGCAGCACCTACCTACCTACCTACCTACCTACCTACCGCGCGACCAAGCAAATCTGTGTGATACCGCAATAAGCAATAATAATAGTGCCGGTCGTACATACTTACGACACCTAATCACATGGAGGCCCGCCCGTCGTTCCGTTGTACTGTAACCGTTACAAGGTGGACCCGTATCCCGACTGGGCGTTCCGTTGTCTCGTGCGTAACTGGGTTGCAACCCAGTATGGTAGGTGCGTAACTGGGTTGCAACCCAGTACGGTAGGTGCGCTGTGAGCTCGCTTGCCCAGCTTGATGCACGTCGTCCGTCCCCGATACCGGCCACCCGACCCGCGTGCACGGAGTGTGTCCCTCCTCCGAGTCCAGTCCCGCTGCACGCTCTGGGTGGTCCAGGACGGACCTACCGCTCCCGAGGATTGGCCCCCCGCCGGAAACCAGCTGCCCCCCGGGGCGGCGCTAAGCGTGGGTCTGGACCCATGTTTCCCACCCGCCGGCGGCTTCAGGAGCTCCCATCGCGGCCCCGCCGACACGCACTGCGTCCCCTACCGTTCACAGCGCGGTAATAAAGGTCGCCAGCCGCGTGTGGCTGTGTGCAAGGCCCCGCCTGAGTCCGGCCCGCGCCGGGTTGGGTGGTTTATTCGGGTACGAAATCGGGGTCCGCTCCTCCGCTGTTGCTCCTTCGATCGGGGCCCCGCTCCGTCTGCCAGCTCCGCCGCTGCTTCGCCACTGCGCTGTTGAATGAATGAACGTTACAGCGGACCCCAAAGGGATCAACGGTGTATACCAGGGCAAGCCCCAGCAGGCCCCACCGACAAGGCGGCAAGGCGGCGCTGTTGTCGTCCTCCCCGTCGCTGGTGTCCCCCGCCGTTCCCGGTGCTGCTGCCGCTGCTGTCACATCACCCCGCCGTTGCATTGGGCAACAGGGAGTTTCCCCAGAGCGGGATGTTGAGGCACCAGTCCCCTGCCGATATATAGGTGGTAGCGGCATCGTGTCCGCGTGCGTCCTGTACGGGGGTAATAAGCGGGTAGGTAGCTGAGGGCGCCGATCGAGGAGCCTGCTGATGACGTCATCCGGCATGATGACGTCATCCGGCATGCATGGCTGGGGCCCTCGCCTGCTGGGCGTGGGCCTGATCCGGTGGTGTGGTCTTCCACTGCCGTACAGCAAAGGGTAACACACATCGGGGTGTATGTGTGCCTCGATCGGGCGACGAGCCGGCGGGATCCCCAACGCGCAACACCCCCGCGGCGAGGTATTAATCCTCAGTCACGTCGAACCCTGGGAGAATAACAACACTGCTGGCAGTGCGTGGCAAGGCAGCCTCGCTTACCGGGCCCACCGACCCGCCCACCCACCTTGGCAGCACGGGCGTGATCTCTGGCCTTGAGCCCCACCCTAGCCGCCTCACTCTATCTGATGCATGGAGCGGCGCTGATGTCCCTCCCTCCACGCAGTGGTTGGCGATGATTTGTGGCACGCACGCATGCACGCGGGCCGGGTCGCAGATATGACCTGGTGTCCCGTGCTTGGGACACCAGTTTGCAGCGTGAAGGATGGAGAGGCCAGCACCCTCGCCGCCCTCCCCAGCGGCGTTGTTGCTGTAGCTGTCGTGGACCAGGGCGGTGAGCGAGAGCACAGCAGGCGACGGAGGGCCGCTATCCGTCGTCACTGATCGGTCCAGCTCCGTCTATGTATCCCGTCGCGAGCGCGTCCATTTATTTTACGGTTGCACGGATGGCTTTCTGGACCGCCTCCTGCGTGCGCTTCCACCGCCGCTGCAAGGGCCGCGCCATAGTGTGGGTTAGTTGGCGTCCACGGCGGCTAGCGGCCGCCTGATGATGAGCTGCGGCGGCTATCTAGGTAATTACTGCACACTGGCGGCCGGCCGGGTGTGATAGATGTGCGAGCGCCTCCCTGTTCAGCCGGGCAACCTGTATGTGCTGTGAGCCGCCGGCGTTTGAACGCTGGCCAGCCACTACGCACTCCAGGATGGCCTGGGGCGGAGGTTCGTCGGCATCCGGTAGTACCGTCGCCACCTGCCCGTCCAGCCAGTCTCCCAGCGTGCGCTTCAGGTCCGGGGTGTGTGTTTGTGTATGCGCGCGCGCGTGGATGATGATGGTAATGGATGATGACCTGTCACGCACACGCTGCTGTGTGCTGCGTCCCTTATCACTATGCTTTCCCCGCTCCCGTCATCGTACACTGTCGCACGCACACACGTCGTCGTACACTTCGCACGCACGCACGTCGTCGTACAGTTCGCACGCACACACGTCGTCGTACACTTCGCACGCGCGCACATGCTCTGGTCTCTCCGTGGAGGTTCTGTATGTTAGGAGCAACCCCCGTACCAACTAACTCGCCCAACGACCCATCATGCACGCACATACATGGCCAAGCAACATTTGCAGGCCGACATACACCTGCTGCCTGCCGCCTGCTAGCTGTATGTCCACGACGTACGACATTCGTACCGACAAACGTAAGTACGTAATACAAATATAAAAAACATACACTACTGCTGGCTCTCGCTCGCCGTACTGCACGCGTGCCTGCTATGCGTCCGCGAACATGAATCGTCGTCAATCGATAGATATGTAGAGCGTAATAACGAACTCAAAAAACCAAAGGTAAGCGAGCGAGCCTGCTGCGAAACTCATCAGCACGTAAATACACTTCAAGTTACCACACATGGGCCCGCACACGCACTACTCGCAGTCACGTACGTAAGCCTCGTTGGCGCTTGCTGCTGTCTGTCTGTCGGCGGGGACAGATCGATGGGGTGTATGTGTCGGTGTTTGCAGGCAGGCAGAGCAGGACGAAGTGCGGGCATGCAAGGGGCGGCATGGCGCAGTCCGGAAAAATGCCCCTCCGGAAAAACCCTATGCATTCTACCGAACAACCGAACCTGTCATCACCAACACCAGACCGGTACGCCCCTGGCTACGGATCCAATGCGGTGGCTGCGTCTCCACCGACTTGCACGGGAGCCAGCAGCTGCTGTCCCGGGGCCCGACGCCCCTCCGGCCACGCAATCCGACGCGCATACTGCTCCCGGTACGTGACGTAGGTGGACAGCGGCTGCACCTTGCCCTGGTGCAGCTGCAGCCGCCGCTTCCTAACCGCCACAACCGCCACCGCAACCAGAATGCAACCGCCCACAGCAGCCACGACCGAGGCCACAAGGACAGTCTTGGTGTTGCGACCGCCGGTGCCCTCCGGGCTGGCCGCCGCCGGCGTGTTGGCCGTGCTGCCGCTGCTGCTGCTGCTGCCGCTGTCGCTGCTGCTACCGCTGCTGCTGCCGCTAGTGCTGCTGCCGCTGCCGCTGCTGCTACTGCTGCTGCTGCCGCTGCTGCTGCTGTCTCCAGCGCGCTGAGCACGGTCTGATGTTGTGCCGCTGCTTCCGCCTTCGGGTGACTCTCCAAGGGCGCCCGTGGGGCTGGGGGTGGGGCCCGTGGGGGCTGGAACGGCATTCTCACTACTGGGGGACGGTGGTTCAGGGGTCGGGTTGCCTGCCGCTGCCTGCTGGCTTGCGGTTGAATCCGATGGTGGCGGCGAGCTGGAACCCGGGGGTCTGGGGGACGGCGGCATGGGCGATGGCGGGCGTGGCGACGGCGGCATGGGCGATGGCGGGGGTAGCGACGGCGGCATGGGCGATGGTGGCAGTGGCGACGGCGAAATGGGCGATGGCGGGTGTGGCGACGGCGGCGCATACGATGGTGGCAGTTGCCACGGCGGGGGTGGGGACGGCGGCGTGGGCGATGGCGGGGGTGGCGACGGCGGAATGGGCGATGGTGGCAGTGGCGACGGCGGGGGTGGCGACGGCGGCGTGGGCGATGGCGGGAGTGGCGACGGCGGCGTGGGCGATGGCGGGGGTGGCGACGGCGGCATGGGCGATGGTGGCAGTGGCGACGGCGAAATGGGCGATGGCGGGTGTGGCGACGGCGGCGCATACGATGGTGGCAGTTGCCACGGCGGGGGTGGGGACGGCGGCGTGGGCGATGGCGGGGGTGGCGACGGCGGAATGGGCGATGGTGGCAGTGGCGACGGCGGGGGTGGCGACGGCGGCGTGGGCGATGGCGGGAGTGGCGACGGCGGCGTGGGCGATGGCGGGGGTGGCGACGGCGGCATGGGCGATGGTGGCAGTGGCGACGGCGAAATGGGCGATGGCGGGTGTGGCGACGGCGGCGCATATGATGGTGGCAGTTGCCACGGCGGGGGTGGGGACGGCGGCGTGGGCGATGGCGGGGGTGGCGACGGCGGCATGGGCGATGGCGGGGGTAGCGACGGCGGCATGGGCGATGGTGGCAGTGGCGACGGCGAAATGGGCGATGGCGGGTGTGGCGACGGCGGCGCATACGATGGTGGCAGTTGCCACGGCGGGGGTGGGGACGGCGGCGTGGGCGATGGCGGGGGTGGCGACGGCGGAATGGGCGATGGTGGCAGTGGCGATGGCGGGAGTGGCGACGGCGGCGTGGGCGATGGCGGGGGTGGCGACGGCGGCATGGGCGATGGTGGCAGTGGCGACGGCGCGGGTTGCAACGGCGGCATGGGCGATGGAGGAAGTGGCGACGGCGGCGTGTACGACGGTGGCAGTTGCCAGGACGGTAGTGACGACGGCGGCATGGGCGATGGCGGGGATGGCGACGGCGGAATGGGCGATGGCGGGTGTGGCGACGGCGGCGCATACGATGGTGGCAGTTGCCACGGCGGGGGTGGCGACGGCGGCGTGGGCGATGGCGGGGGTGGCGACGGCGGCATGGGCGATGGTGGCAGTGGCGACGGCGGGGGTGGCGACGGCGGCGTGGGCGATGGCGGGAGTGGCGACGGCGGCATATACGATGGTGGCAATTGCGGGAGCGGCGGGAGTGGCGACGGCGGCGTGGGCGATGGCGGGGGTGGCGACGGCGGAATGGGCGATGGTGGCAGTGGCGACGGCGCGGGTTGCAACGGCGGCATGGGCGATGGAGGAATTGGCGACGGCGGCGTGTACGACGGTGGCAGTTGCCAGGACGGTAGTGACGACGGCGGCGTGGGCGATGGCGGAGATGGAGACGGCGGAATGGGCGATGGCGGTTGTGGCGACGGCGGGCGCGGCGACGGCGGCATGGACGATGGCGGGAGTGGCGACGGCGGCATATACGACGGTGGCAGTTGCCACGGCGGGTGTGGGGACGGCGGTGTGGGCGATGGCGGGGGTAGCGACGGCGGCATGGGCGATGGTGGCAGTGGCGACGGCGAAATGGGCGACTGCGGGGGTGGCGACTGCGGCATATACGATGGTGGCAGTTGCCACGGCGGGTGTGGCGACGGCGGCGTGGGCGATGGCGGGGGTGCCGACGGCGGCATGGGCGATGGTGGCAGTGGCGACGGCGGGCGCGGCGACGGCGGCGTGGGCGATGACGGGGGTGGCGACGGCGGCATCGGCGATGGTGGGTACGGCGACGGCGGAATGGGCGATGGCGGGATTGGCGACGGCGGCATGGGCGATGGCGGTTGTGGCGATGGTGGCAGTGGCGACGGCGGGAGTGGCGACGGCGGCGAAGGCGATGGCGGGAGTGGCGATGGCGGCATGGGCGATGGCGGGTACGGCGACGGTGGCAGTGGCGACGGCGGGAGTGGCGACGGCGGTAGGGGAGATGGCGGGAGGGGCGACGGCGGGAGTGGCGACGGCGGGTCGGGCGACGGCGGATCGGGCGATGGCGGGAGTGGAGATGGCGGCAGTGGCGACGGCGGGTCGGGCGATGGCGGGAGTGGCGATGGTGGCAGTGGCGACGGCGGGTCGGGCGACGGCGGGAGTGGCGACGGCGGGTCGGGCGACGGCGGGAGTGGCGACGGCGGCATGGGCGACGGCGGGAGTGGCGATGGTGGCAGTGGCGATGGTGGCAGTGGCGACGGCGGGTCGGGCGACGGCGGGAGTGGCGACGGCGGGTCGGGCGACGGCGGGAGTGGCGACGGCGGGTCGGGCGACGGCGGGAGTGGCGACGGCGGCATGGGCGACGGCGGGAGTGGCGATGGTGGCAGTGGCGATGGTGGCAGTGGCGACGGCGGGTCGGGCGACGGCGGGAGTGGCGACGGCGGGTCGGGCGACGGCGGGAGTGGCGACGGCGGCATGGGCGACGGCGGGAGTGGCGATGGTGGCAGTGGCGACGGCGGGTCGGGCGACGGCGGGAGGGGCGATGGCGGGAGTGGCGATGGTGGCAGTGGCGACGGCGGCATGGGCGACGGCGGGAGGGGCGACGGAGGCATAGGCGATGGCGGGAGCGGCGACGGCGGCATGGGCGATGGCGGGAGGGGCGACGGCGGGTCGGGCGATGGCGGGAGGGGCGACGGCGGCGGGGGAGCGGGGACTGCACGCCGGAGGATAGATCGAAAGGAGGGGGGGCCACCAATTCCGGAATAAGTACCGATTCAAGCACCGTATACTTCCAAGCAAAGCAGTTGATTGGCATTTAGCTATGTCCGTATGTATAGCTATGTCCGTAATATATATATATATATATATATTATTATTATTATTATTATTATTATAATTATTATTATTATTATTATTATTATTATTATTATTATTATTATTATTATTATTATTATTATTATTATTATTATTATTATTATTATTATTATTATTATTATTATTATTATTATTATTATTATTATTATTATTATTATTATAATATTATATATGTGTGTGTGTGGATGTGTAAGTTGTCAAGCATGTGCATGTAAATATTATATATGTGTTGCTTAAGCAGGCAAAGCAGGCGTGCGTGACATGCACAAGGGCGGATTATATATGTGTGTGTGCGTGTTGTGTGTGTAAGTAGTCATGCAGGGGCAACCTCGCCCACACAAACCACGCACCCACGGAGCGTGCCGGCCTCTTGTAACGCGCGGTTCACTTCCTACGTGCCCAGCAAGACCTCCCTCTACCCCGCACGCCAGCCCGCGCCACACGCCGACACCCGACCCCGCCCGCCCTACTGCCGTACGTAGAACGACAGCTAGCTACGCGACAGCCCGCATGCAGGGGGCGCCCCGCTCCGACCGGGCGCGTACGGTGGGGTGTGTAGGTGGGGAGCGAGCCAATAACCCCTCACGTTTCGCCCGCCACCCGGTCGCTCGTACCCGCGTCCATCTTCCACCACGCAACACCCCTCCCTCACAGCCACGCCTTGCCCCTGCCGTACATGCCGTACATGTCGTACCGTCCCATGTACCTTCCGCGCCCGCCTGTATGGAACCTCGTCTTTTTTTTCGCGCCGCGCGCGTTGCCGCCACGACATACTCGCATACTGTTTTGTTTTGCTGTGCTTGCTTCTCTCACGCACGCCGCGCTCGCTGACTCCGTTCCTCGGCTTCCCTCGCTCTGTGCATCGCCATGTCCTGCGACGACGCTCGCCGGCGGCGCGGCTGCACCGTCGTCTGACACAGGTCGGTTCCGTATCGGTTTTTTCGCGATGGGTCGGGTCCATGCCGCACGTTGCTTGCTTTTGCACTTGGCGGCAGCGCGCGCGGCCGCGCCGCCGCGCGCTCTTGCACCGGCTCCTCTCTTCCACTGCCGCGCAGACGTAAGTATTTTGTGTCCTTCTGGGGTTGGTTTTTCTGTTCGTTTTAGCAGTCACGGCCGGCACGGTGACGAGCAAGCACGCGTGTGAACCGTGACGACACTACTACGTATCTACGCAGTCAGTCAGTCCGTAGCTCCGTACTCACGAGGGGGGAGTCGTCCGTCCGTCCGAGGGGCGGGGAGTCAGCTGCCAACGATCTATCTAAGCATCTGCGGATCTATCCGTCGGGCGGGACTACTCACTGCCGTAGAAGGAAGGACACGTCTGCCGCGTGGCCCAGCTCCAGCCATGCGGTCCTTGCTCCGCGCCGCATCCCTTGCTGGAGAGCACGGTCACGAAGTAGGGCTCGCCGCCTATCTGGTAGAGGACCACCAGCAACAGCAGATCCTGTGCTCGGGGCCATGGGTTGGTTGGGGGCGAATTCGCGGTGGATGTGTAGTTGGGTACCGATCGACCAGCCACGCAGCAGCAGCTTCGGCTGTCACCGATGACCCGAGGGGTCCGCTGGGGTCCGCTCCTTAACAATAAGCAGCAGCAGCATGCTGTGCTCGCTCTAGGGGGATGGATGGGATGCGTGCGTCGCGAACACGAACCAACGCAACGGCACAAGTGACGCCCTTTATGTATGTGATTGGCCTCCACAAAGTAAGGGTCCTTATCGCGCACCTGGAGTCCGTCCTGGTCGCCTGCTCGTACAGCGTACATCGTACATAACATGCCACATACACATGCACCGGCAGTCAGGTTTTGCAGGGCCGCCGCAGGAGGTCACGGCGGGCAGGTGGGAAGTCGAGGGGCAATGGCGGGGGACTTGAGATTGGTAGGGGCGCGGCACCTCGGATAAAACCAGTAGGGCGGGGGGTCAGGGCGGGTCTACCTGCCTACCTTCCTACCTACCTACCTGCCACCCTGGCAGGGTATGCTTGCATTCGCCGCGATATAACAGGACAGGTTAGATTGGCTCAGCAACCCCCACTATGCAAACAAAGTCACGCTCACGCACTGCCGTGCTCGACCACGGGTGTCTAGGTGTATATCAGTGTGGGTAGGGGCGATGGGTGGCAGGTGTGCAGCACGCACGCGGGCGGGTGGGGACTATTACTTAGGTAGCTACGTTTTTAGCACTGGATAGACAGCCAGGTTAGTATGGGCGGCGAGCCGGGTGGGGCGGGGCGGCGGGGCGGGGGAGGGCAGGCGGGGCGGGCGGTCTCATCATCCGGCGGCGGCTGGGCGCGCTCCCACCCGTCAGCCGTCACCGCATGGGCGACATCAATCGTTAGTAGTGATGCCCACAGCACATACAACTCGTGGCTTGGGTATAGGAGAGGAGTTAGGCTCGGCCCCCGCCACAGTCATTACGTACAGGCACAAGAAAGCAGGTGAGGGCAGCACGCAGGTAGGTACCGTATGTACGTATGTCCGCGATCGAGACACACACTTACAGTCTATCGCGGTATGGGAGACAGTAGAAGTAGCTGAAGCTGACGCAGCACTGTAGCCAGCTATCGCAGATGCGCTGAGTTCAACGTTGACTGAGTCTATCACCGCAGCCATCTGCGTGCATGGTGCGTGATCGTCGGCACGTAACAAGGCACCGAATGAACAAAAAAATCCGGGGGTGAAGGGAGCCGGCGGAGACAGGTAGATAGATGAGCGCAGGGCGGGACGACGGAGGGGAGCCGGATGTATGGGCGCGCGGCGGGGTGCGGCTTCGTTGCTTACTTGTGACGACGCACGATGCACACACACCATGCGTGCATGCAACGAAGCCATTAATCTTGCCGCGAGCGGCGGGCCACAGAGCAAGCGGGTTGCCTGCTACGTACGTAGGGTTAGGTACAATCCTGACGCCACCATAATCCTGCTGATGCCCTGACTGTTAAACTGGTAAAGCACCACCATTCCGGTGGAAAATGAGGGTTCAAATCCTTCCGACGTCATCATGCATGGTTTCTGAGACTTGTTCGCGCATTCCTCAGGGCAACTCGTGGGGCAAGTGATGACGAGTCTTTCGCCAGAGTGCTAGTCGCCGAGGAGGCGGAGGAATGGCTGCACAAGACCCGCCGCTGAAGCTGACCAAGTACCTAACAAGAGGCTACTGTAGCATGGCGAAGCCGAACCTCGCACGAGGGACCTCTACGAGGGGTGCTGAATTCCCCAGCTGGTGAAGCGGGTCGTAGGGGGCTAACTACCCTCCGCCAGGACAAAGCGCAGGGTGATGTGTAGAGTAGTGCAGTGGTGTAGTTATGGGAGGCGCGCGGTGCAGCATGCACGCGGCCTGAAGTTGATACATCAGCACAGGAGCACCAGTCTCCGGCAGGTCGGTTGCATGCAATAACTTGGTCGTGTCCCACAGCAGAGACAGTGTGCGTGGCGTGCTCACCAACGATAGGTGGAAACTAAAGGGTGGAAATGTCCCATATGTATATAGGTGACGCGGTGGGCGTTAGCATATAGGGTATAGCAAGGACGGTGCAGACCTCAGAGCGCGGCCCCCCTAACACACGCCGCCGGGTTGAGCGGACACCGGCGGAACAAAACTAATAATACTTCTACCTCGACACTGCATGACTGTGCGAATTTCGATCTTCCCCTAAGCCGCCAGCACGGAAGGAACTCCAAGGGCTCACATTAACGTTATCAATGGAGCAGGCGGCTCGCGACCGGGCGCCAGCTGCCACCCCAGCATAAGCTGATACAAATAATACAGTCACAGCAGCCAGGACGCTGGCCCCATACCGTCGACAGCGTCCCTGCTGCCATGCAGCGCTTGGCACAGGCATCGCCTCTCCAGGTCTTACCCTACATTACAAAAAAATGGAGCCGGTGTAACTTCCCATCACATCCTTAACATATTGATTAAAAAGAGCTTTTGAAACACTGCACTCCGTACACTTGACAGCTGGACAGTGCATCAAAAAGCCAAAAACTGCCGCGTCGTTCCCTAAAGAATCAACCAGGCTAACATCTGTAGTTCTTGCTGCCTTGGAAGTATTTTCTTCAGTTGCTTACGAGTAGAGATGACAGCTGCTTGGCAATTTCAATAGGCATCCCATAAATAGTAATAAGCAAATATCATATAGTGTATTAGGTAAACGATAACCAAGTGTGCGTGTTGCTCCCTTAAGCTATCTGATAGTACGTCGCAAAGGCTCGTAGTTCAACCGAAGCGGCGAACTTACCTAAGATCCTCAATAGAAGTTATTGCAATAGAGGAACATTAGCAACTTGATGATTTACCTAACGAACCTGAACATGTAGTGACCAGCATTGTAATACCGATAGCGTTTCAACGAGGCTAGATCCGCAGGTAGCATGCTAGAAGCTTACAAATAAAAGAACTTCATTTGCATTCTGAAGATGTGTTTTTGGTTTTGTTGACCTGCATTACGTACTCGAGACGAATTATTCGAGTGCCGCAGCAGGATATTTAGAAAGCTTCAGGAAGCGGATAAGAATGGCTTAAAATTTATCAATACGGGATCAATAAAGTGTCTGAGGTGCTCGTATGTCACGAGTGCGAGCGGAATTGGGAAGAATAGAAGTGCGGCGAGCTCCCGTACAGCCGATACGAGTTCGTCCACAAAGAGTGTGGACGATTCTCCATACCAGCAACTCTTTCCCTTCGGAACATCGGGCATACGTTTAAGCAAGCTCAACAGCTTGATAGTTATCTAACTTTCATCTATCGCGTATTTGTTCAGGGTAGGTAGTGCTTTCCAGCAGAACTTAAGTATGCTCATAGTTAAGTCCGTTGCGCACAGATAGTTAGTATTTGGTTATCGAACACTACTTGTGAACTTACCGTGCAGGGCTTCAACCTCACCTGACTGATTTGTTGTTTGCTATCGCAATGTATTAGCTGGGCGCTCAGCAAGGTCAGGCCAAACCGGACACCGCTTTGCGCTTTTGAGTGCTTTACAATAATTGCAGCCCAAAAATTATATTACCTTAACTCGACGATGTGCTTCTGAGCCTTACACTTTCTCGCGCATTAGAGACTCGAACGAAGCTGGATGGTTTTCAACCTGCGGCCAGCAAGCATATGACTTCCTATGAGCATGACATTGTACGCCGGATTATAATGTCTGTCGTTTGGCGGCGATTCCGTCGTCAGCTCCGCAATGGTCTGTTGATGTCCCACGCTACGTATTCCGGCGCACTCCTCGCTGATGGTTGCAGGCGCCCGCCACCACAATGAGAATGTCGCAAAGACACATCTTGGTGTTAATTGGGGTGCTCCTGTTACCCGCCGCCTGGCCGACCTATGGTCAGACTAGTAAGTGGCACGCGCGCCCATCGATGGACTGTAGGTGTGTGTATGTGTTTAGAAATGAAGCCCGCCCCGCCCTGAGTCGGTCTGAACTGCAACCTCGCAAGCTAGCTAGCCATGATAATGACGATGATGATGACGTGCAAATTAAAAACAGCTGATCCTGCTGGATGACCTGATGCTACTTACTGGGCACCTAGGGCACCCATCAGCACCCGCCCCTTTCCCCCGCTGGCATACGTAGCTGGCCCCTGCGTGCCTGCTTCATTCGTGCCATCCAAAGCAACCACCCAGCAGCAGCCACCGCACCCGCCCTAGCTAGCTAGCGCTGACTCGCTCATGGCTGAAGTGTGCCACGGTACGTACCTCGCCTTTGATTGCGCAGATGTGCCCAACCTGCCAGCAGCGCCAGCCCGGCCAGGCGTGCCCGGCAGGCCGCCACCCAGCCCGCGTCCTCCGGCTCCCCCACCTCCCCCTAGTGCCCCAAGCGCCCCAGATGCTCCCGTGGAGGTGGTATACCCAGAGTACACCGTCCGACTCGTGAATGGAACCAAGGCTAATGAGGGCCGTGTAGAAATCTTCAATGGGGCGACGTGGGGCACCGTATGGTGGGTAGCCATTATTTATACATGCGCGCGTTCGTTCGTTGTGTCTTTGCTGGTCTCGGTCGCCGTATGCCTGCGTCGTGCGCATACAGCATTGATACTTGCAGATCGGTTAGATCGGTTGCCGTGTCAACTAACCACGCGCCGCCATGCGCAATCGATACTAACAAGGAAAACCACCGCTTCATGTATTGTCGCTGATGATAGACCAATGATGATTGATATTGATGTGGTAACGTTCGTTGCTCCGCTGCTGCCACCTATCCCCCCCCGGATGGCCGCTGTATGTGTATGTCCGGCTCGCTCAGTGACGACAACTTTGGATTAGCTGAGGCCGATATGGTATGCCAGCAGCTTGGGTATGCGAGCAGCACGGCTGTGTTCACATGGGGCGGTGGCAGTAGACCCATCGTCATGGTAAGCGCCGTTGCTTGGTACGTAATGTTAAGGTTCATCAGCACGCCTCACTAGCCTCACCGGCCCTGCCCCTTCGTTGAGCCACGCTTGGGCTTATTATTAGTAATACTATTATTCATATCATGGTGTTTTTGATTATGGGGGCGGGTGTTACGGCATAGTATATCCGTATGTAGCTAGGCTAACACGTCCCTATGTCATATTGTAACGATGCCTTATCCGACACCTACGTGTTTGCTCATTGTATTGCACTATAGCTACGTACATTCGGCCATGCATCTACGTATCTATCGGTGCGCAGGATGAGTTGGATTGCACCACCAAGGCTGGCTTCACGCCCTCGCTCCTCTCTGAGTGCGTGTTCAACGGCTGGGGCGTCCATGATTGTGATCACTCTGAGGTGCGTCTCAGGTTCAACACCTACAGCAGATCGATCCATACCCTAGAGGGCCCCGCAAGGACGTAGTGTAGGCCATTTGGGTCATCCATGAGCGAGAGATGTCTGTATGACAAATGATACTGCGTGGATATTGTAGCGTTGCGCTGGATGGGAATGTTTGTGGTTAGCTTTAAAAACGCTTACTCTGCTACCTGTACAGACTGCGTCCAAGCGCTGGTACCTAACTTCTTATGTTCATGTTCGTTGCTAGCTTAGATAGCTAGCCAGTCCGTCGATATGTATACGTGCGTTGCGTACCACGCACATACATACCTAAAGTGATCATCACCGCCCTGATCGCTCGCTGCTTGTGCTGCAGGATGTGGGTGTCCGGTGCATTGATGAAAGTGAGTTGCGGCTGCTCGTGGGGCGATACGTAGGTCGCGCTACGAACCTTCGTACCTACCTCGCTGCTGCGTCGTGCGTGTCTATCTGTGTCTGTCCATCCACATACATACATATGTCTGCCTAGTCTGCCCATACATACATTTCTCACCGACTGCAACAAATAACTATAATCCTACCCCGGTCACATCGGCTGCTCCATTATATGCATGTACACATTCGTGCGTGTTCCTGAAGCTTTGCATCAAACGCAGAGGGCTGTGTGAGCTGCGCCACAATAGGGCCATATATGTACATTTACCATGTGTGTATATTTACGTGCGTACCTGGCATGCAGGCTCCAAGTACTCGGTCCGGCTAGTCGGCGGCAAGCAACCGAATACTGGCCGAGTGGAAATTTTCGATGGCTCCACATGGGGAACCGTTTGGTGAGCTCGCTGGGCAGTGCACGAAACTATGTATGTCTAGTAGTCCGTAACGTACGTTAGTAAGCGGCTATTGCCATACATGCGTGGGATGGACCTGATCAGCCGACGCGGGTTGGAGATACGCACGGCTTGTACATGTGGCGTGGGGTTCCGTGTACAATTTCGGCTGGTAGATAGCTTTCAATATAGTTACAGACGTTTTTGAAGGGATTTTCTCATATCCCAGTCCCACGCTTCGAGCTCCGCGCGCTTCCTCCGAAATACTGGCACCCTAGCTACCCTAGCTAATCGATCTGCGTGGAGTGCTGTCCTAGCAAGCTAGCGCGAGGCTGGTCAACCGGGTCCTTACTTGCCCGCCCCTCCTCGCAGCGACGACCATTTCGACGACGTGGATGCAACCGTGGTCTGCAAGCAGCTGGGATACGGCAACGGTACTGCTTTGCCTGCGTTTGGTGGCGGGCAGGGGCGGCCACTGTTGCTGGTAGGTGGTCTAGGCGCGCAACTCGCTCGTCCTTGTCAGATCGATACATAGAGGTCTCCCTTAGATCTCTCCAACGAGCTCGATCCCGGCGAGGAGCAATGTATGTATGCCGAAAGTTATTAAACACATTCGCGCATACATGTCGCAGGATGAGGTGGATTGCAGCGGCAGCGGCTCGTCCGCGCCCACGTCTTTGAGTCAATGCAAGTCCAACGGCTGGGGTATAAGTGATTGCAGTCACGACGAGGTGAGCATTGCTAGCATGTAGTAGGCGTCTAGGCGAGCGCTGGCGGGCGGGAGGGTAATAGTGCTGTGGGCGGGAGAGTATGTAATAGCTAGAGCTTTGCATTCTCTATACGCGAGTGCGTGAGGGCCGTCCATTGTACGATAACTACTGTAGTTTTGTTTACCCACCATCGATGCAACGCATGTAAACTGAGGCATGCATATTTGTCACTTCGCTATGCGCGAGCGTTGCTGGCTCGCATGCATCTCCGTGCATGCATGTGCACATACCGCGCTGGTTTAGCTGATTCGCCTGGTGATTGCTTTGTTTTGGTTCCAAAGCAACGAACGGCCGCATCTTTTGTTACGCGCCACGCACGCAGGATGTCGGTGTGTTCTGCCTGGCAACCGGTACGCTCGCAGGGCAGCCTGTTTTGGCAGCCTGTTCTGTTAGGGCAGACACGCAAGCCCGCCTGTTGTGTTAGTGCACGTATGCGTATGCATGTGGAGTGCAGTTGATGGCCTGATGAGCTGCCGTCGCGCGCGACGCGGCATACGTACTGACCTGCTGCTTTCTCGCTGCGTGCATGGTTATGATCATATATAATCTTTGTTATTATAACACGCACGCATCTTGATTCCGTCGATAAAAGCTGGATGTATGGCTGACGCACGCCTACCTGCACAAACATGATTAATTTTGTCGTCCGCCGACCGTCGACCCTGCTGCCGCGCTAGCCGTGCGCGCCCCGCCCTGACTGGTCAAACTCAAGTCAAGGGCCCTGTCGATGTATGCGGGTTGTTGGTTATCACGCAGGTGGCGAGCTGTACTCCCTGCGGCTTGTCGGTGGGGCAGCGCCCAATATGGGCCGTCTAGAGATATACGACGGGTTTAACTGGGGCAGCGTATGGTGAGTAGTAGGGTCTGACGCCCCTGGCGTAATCCATGTGTTGTCTCTGCTGGCAGCCATCAAATAAATATGCGAACATATTCATCCATCGTTTTTGGGCGCGTCCCTGAGCGAGCTTGCTTGGATGGGTAACCCTCCATATGCTCAATAAGAACGGGATCGATCGATGTGCGTGGGAGAGTGTGTATAAATGTATACGCCGATGGCTCCCCGGCGTAGTAATTCGTATTCGTCATTGGTTGAGCAGCAGCAGCCTGAGCGACACTATATGACTTTCGATTGCAAAGATTTGGGTTATTCTTCTATATTCTACGCCGTCCCTTACTTTCCCCGCCGCCCTTACTTTCATATGCATTATCTACAGTGGCGACGACTTCAGCAACGTGGATGCCAGTGTTGCTTGCCGGCAGTTAGGATACGCACGCGGTCTGGCCGTTCCAGCATGGGGTGGTGGTCTGGGCCCCATACTAATGGTGCGCGTGTGTTGGAAGCAAGACATGTAGTAGCTGACTATGCTGACGTACCAGCCCGAAATTGATGAGGCGATACATACCATTCGTCGTATATACGTCAGATGGTTCGTCAGAATGTACATCCAGTTCGTTCATGATCGATTTGCGTGCAGCCCCGCCGTACATACCATATCCTTGCTTCCATCCATGCGTGCTGACTAAAGGATCCTTTGCTCTCTTGCTTAAAAATATTACGCACCCACGCAGGACCAAGTGAACTGCGACTTGGTCTCGTCGTCGAATTCTACACCGCGCTTGTCCGACTGCAGCTTCAACGGCTGGGGTAACACACCAACTGTAACAGCCATATACGCAGCTGATGGAGTAGCAGCACTACTATATGCTGCACTGCACTGCACTGCACTGCACTGCACTGCACTGCACTGCCACTGCACTGCCGCACTGCACTGCCACTGCACTGCACTGCACCACTGCACTGCACCACTGCACTGCACTGCACTGCACTGCACTGCCTGCACTGCACTGCACTGCACTGCACTGCACTGCCACTGCACTGCACTGCACTGCACTGCACTGCACTGCACTGCACTGCACTGCACTGCACTGCACTGCACTGCACTGCCACTGCACTGCACTGCACTGCACTGCACTGCACTGCACTGCACTGCACTGCACTGCACTGCACTGCACTGCCACTGCACTGCACTGCACTGCACTGCACTGCACTGCACTGCACTGCACTGCACTGCACTGCACTGCACTGCCACTGCCCCCACTGCACTGCACTGCACTGCACTGCACTGCACTGCACTGCACTGCACTGCACTGCACTGCACTGCACTGCACTGCCGCACTGCACTGCACTGCACTGCACTGCACTGCACTGCCACTGCACTGCACTGCCACTGCACTGCACTGCACTGCCCACTGCACTGCACTGCACTGCACTGCACTGCACTGCACTGCACTGCACTGCACTGCACCTGCCCACTGCACTGCACTGCACTGCACTGCACTGCACTGCACTGCACTGCACTGCACTGCCACTGCACTGCACTGCACTGCACTGCACTGCACTGCACTGCACTGCACTGCACGCACTGCACTGCACTGCACTGCACTGCACTGCACTGCACTGCACTGCACTGCCACTGGCACTGCCACTGCACTGCACTGCACTGCACTGCACTGCACTCCACTGCACTGCACTGCCCACTGCACTGCCACTGCACTGCACTGCACTGCACTGCACTGCACTGCACCTGCACTGCCACTGCACTGCACCTGCACTGCACTGCACTGCCCACTGCACTGCACTGCACTGCACTGCACTGCACTGCACTGCACTGCACTGCACTGCACTGCACTGCACTGCACTGCACTGCACTGCACTGCACTGCACTGCACTGCACTGCACTGCACTGCACTGCACTGCACTGCACTGCACTGCACTGCACTGCACTGCACTGCACTGCACTGCACTGCACTGCACTGCACTGCACTGCACTGCACTGCACTGCACTGCACTGCACTGCACTGCACTGCACTGCACTGCACTGCACTGCACTGCACTGCACTGCACTGCACTGCACTGCACTGCACTGCACTGCACTGCACTGCACTGCACTGCACTGCACTGCACTGCACTGCACTGCACTGCACTGCACTGCACTGCACTGCACTGCACTGCACTGCACTGCACTGCACTGCACTGCACTGCACTGCACTGCACTGCACTGCACTGCACTGCACTGCACTGCACTGCACTGCACTGCACTGCACTGCACTGCACTGCACTGCACTGCACTGCACTGCACTGCACTGCACTGCACTGCACTGCACTGCACTGCACTGCACTGCACTGCACTGCACTGCACTGCACTGCACTGCACTGCACTGCACTGCACTGCACTGCACTGCACTGCACTGCACTGCACTGCACTGCACTGCACTGCACTGCACTGCACTGCACTGCACTGCACTGCACTGCACCAGGGTGGCTATCTTAAGATATAAATATCTATTCGGCCGAAAAACTTCTGAAATTTTAGATACTTTTAGCCTGCCAAAACATGGAGTTTAAGATACTTTGACCCCTCGAGTGGGACATGATATCTTCCCGTTGACATATACTCGGACGAGTGATGGGGTCCCCGATATCTCCCACCCGGGGTCGGTTCTCGTCGTCTGCAGTCATCTATGGCTAGGTGATGTACTCATGGGTTCGGTTCGTGGAAGATCTGCATCAATGATGCGCCCTGTCCGCTGCCCTCTGTAGATACTTCGGGCCGTTTCCAGTTGGAAATATCTCCCCATAGACAGATACTTTCAGCGTTTCGAAGCCAGGTGTATCTCTGGCCGTAGATACTCCCAAAAATAAGATAGCCACCCTGCACTGCACCGCACTGCACTGCACTGCACTGCACTGCACTGCACTGCACTGCACTGCACTGCACTGCACTGCACTGCATCGTGCCCCGCGCGCATGCATGTCCTACATGTCCACGCATGTATTCGCATAATGAAGTACCGTAGCGTTCTATCTGGATGCTGCAAATACAGCCGGGACAAGGGCGAACCCCAAACGCTGTGTTTCGCCTCCGTTTTTTTCCTGCAGGATGTCGGTGTTATCTGCATTGAAGACGGTACGTATTACGCGAGCATGCATGCCCTGCTGCGCCTCCGTGACGCCTGACGCTTCGTTCCCTCTGTAACGTTTCCATCGCGAGAGCCCGCGGGGCGGCGTCACAGTGCCGCGTTGCTTAGCATGCGTAGTGTATCCGCCGCTCGCATGAAACTCGTTTCGTTGCTGCAGCAGCTAGGGCTATCCCGTTGTCGCCGCATAGATACCTACGCGTACATACATAGCAAGATTCGCCAACATTTCAACCGTTTTAGTTTCGTTTCGGCGATAATCGTCGGACCCCACCGATGACCCGCGGGGTCCGTTGTAACATCCTAAATAACAGACAAATTATATTGGATATTTGCTTGCGTGCGTGCGTGTGTGACCCGACACTTTGCCGACTTCGTGTAACGGCATACATCGTGTACGTACATGTTTGCGCGCGTAGTGAACATACGTAGCTTCTAGTTGCGACACCTATAAAACAAAACCTGCATTGATTGACAGCAGATACGTATGTACCTTGAGCGCTCTATGGCCTGCTGACAATGTATTTTCCACGCTGAGGGACGGACATGATTCCCTACCCCGCTTGTCGTATATCCAGTCGCCCAGCACAGCATCCGACTCGTCGGCGGCTCCAAACCCAGCGAGGGCCGCGTCGAAATCTACAACGGCACGCTCTGGGGAACCGTCTGGTACGTAAGGGACGTACGGATGCACGTACGAATGAATCGATATTAGTTTTTTGAGTAAGGTAGACCTCACCTTAGCCGGAAAGCCCTGCACCGATCGAGCCGACCACGTTGATGACGGAGATCACCTCGTTCAGTTCCTTTGTACCGTATGTACGTACATGCATAAATGATGCGTGATATGTCCTGACATCAGCGCTGCTTGCCCGCTCTATCTGACGTCTGCCCTACATTGTCCCGTCTGCTGTCTGCTTGTGCTCAGTGACAACGGCTTTAAGGACACAGAAGCCATGGTGGTGTGTCAGCAGTTGGGCTACGGCAGCGGGGTGGCTGTGCCCGGATGGGGAGGCGGTGCGACGCCAATCCTAATGGTAAGTGTGTACTGCGACAGAACCGCCGACCATAGGGTAGATAGCTGCTGCAGCTGCAGCTTAGGGCGACTACCGGAAAACATATTTTCATGGAAAAGGGGCCCACTAACAAGTTATTGAGGTGGAGTGAGCTACGTACGTTGCACACATTGAACGAGGGCGCGGTTGGGGGCGGGGAGGAGGGCGGGCGGGGGCGCGTTTTGGGGGGGGGCGGGGGGGAGAGAGGAGGGCGGGCGGGCGAACTATTTTTTGCAATCTCGCGCACGCAGGCCCTCGCTTCAACAAATAATAATCTGCGGCTGGCGCAGCTATGACTGTAAAATATTTATTTTATTTTGAGTGACTATGTCACCCATTTAAGTTCTGAAATAATTGTTTGTTATTGCGCGACGATCGCACTCTGGGAACCAACCCGCTTTGGGAGCTCTTTGAGAGCGTCTCTTTGTCTGTCTCTTCGTCGGGCTCTTCGACTGGCTCTTCTACTGGCAGTTACCCAAAGATGATTCCGAAAAAGATGATTCCGAAGAGGGCTCTTTGGTTACATCCAAAGACATGCCAAAGACCGGCGCGAAGAAGAATCCAAATGCAGTCGCAAAGGACCATCCGAAGACGAGTCGAAGACAGCCACAAAGACAAAGCCGAAGACACCCGCCAAGAGGGATCCAAAGAGATGGATGCTAGGCCCCCGTTTGGCCGCTGCCACCCTGGGCCCACTGTTTGCACGATTCCATCCCCTCCACCATCTGGGATTCAACCACAGTATTGGGGTAGTGATAACCACCGGTGATGCTGAAGCAATTGCTGTAACACTGCCCTTGATTAGTGATATCTGCCCCCAACTCAGCCTGATTACATACACCAGACCTGCTAAAGTTGGTAGCTCCCTGGTCGCTAGGCTCCCTCTGTAAGATTGGCCGCTAGATAGGCTTACCTGTGCCTTGTGCTAGCTCCCTCCAAATAAATTGTACCGACCGGTTATTGCATCCTCCACATAGTAGTCGCTAGGCCGCCCTCCACATTGTACAAGCCGCAAGCTCCATACACCGCCCTCCACTGTGTACAAGCCGCTAGCTCCATATACCGCCCTCCATCATGTGCAAGTTGCTAGCTCCACTTTATAACTGCAGAAGTGCAAAGGAACGTGCCTCAGCACTAGATGACACATGTTAGCAATCTGTATTCTCGGCCGGAGGGTCGGTATGTACTTGATTGTACATGGACATGTGCTTGATGTATGTCAGCGAGGCTCGCTGTGAAGTTCGTGTGGGGGGCATCGTTTGTTTCGTAGCAGCACATGCGTACTAAGCAGCGAATGCATGTCCTCCCGGAACAAGTTATTACTGCCCGCGATCGTGCGTTGCCTCATCTATCCTCGCTTGCCAACCTGAATGGATCATTTTGACTTGCTTGGATGGGCCTTTCGTAACCCGCCGTCGCACTGCACGTTCGCGTTGCACTGCACTGCACTGTACTGCACATTGCACGTCATACATCATCAAGGTTAAGCGGGCGCGGGCTTAAACGAAAACGTCCCAGACAAACCCAGCCAGCAGGCGGGGGCACGGGGTACCAAGCAGCAGCAAGTGTGTGCAATCACCGTATGAACCATGAAAACGAAGCCCATCCAATATCGGCGTTACCGGCTTTATGTGGGTCTGGGCAGTTTGATTAAACTAAAACTAGCGTATATGCCGGCCGTGGCGCTATCAAATTCTCTTGCACATGTGTATACGGATCCAATGAATCGCAGGATTACGTGAACTGCTCTAATCTGGTGTACGGCATGAAACCGCAGCTAAGCGCGTGTCTTTTCGCTGGCTGGGGTGAAACGCGTTGCACCCACGCCAAGGTACGTCCATTCGTTTTAATCCTTCGCTAAACCGAATATGCGTAAAGGTGTTGTATTTTTCGATATTTGTTGAGCTAGATACGCCACATTCCATGCGTGAAACCGCATGTGAAGGGGAGACATCGAGGTTGTATATTTTGTTAAGCAAGTAATCAAACATACGCACGCGTATGTGCGTTTATTTATTTATGCAACCGCGTATATATGTATATTTACACATATGCAACCGCGTATATATGTATATTTACACATATATACATATATCATACGAGGACGGAGCGCGAGGCTGTGTGCTGGCCATAAGACATTCATCAGCTTTCATTAGCGGCGGTGTATGTGTGATTTGCGTCAGTGTCTACAGTGTCCTGTAGGTTTCGTGAAATACATCTCAAACGAACTGTATTATTTCCTTGCTGCTTGCAGGACGTTGGCGTTCGATGCAGCAACCATCGTAAGTAGAGGCATCCAGCGCAGCCTCTGAACTCATCCACCCTAGGGACCGGTTGTACCCGCAGCAAGTGGACATAGCATCTCATCCATCCTAGGGGCTGATTGTACCCAAGACGGGGCCACAACATGTATTAAATGTATATATGCCCCTCGCTATACAGCACGCGTCGTCTGGCCTAATTTGTTATAAATGTGACTGTCCTCCACCTGCGTGATCATTTGATGAGTATGCACGGGGGCCCTGTGGCGACACATGTACGTGGGCGCACAGCTCGTCACATCCTACGAATACATGTGGGCGTGTAAGCGTTTCTTCATTGCCATCTGTAGTAGGTTTCGTATACTGGCTGGCTGGGGACGGCCCTACATCTCAAATTGAGTGTGAAGCTCGGCGTGCCCCCGGCATGTTGAGAAGCCTTTGCAAGCTCTCACTTGCTACACCACGCATCTAGCATACACGGCTGCTTACATTTACTGCGTTGCCCTCCGCATACGCTTCATCGTGCGTGCCCGCAGCTATCAAGTACACGGTCCGACTGGCGGGGAGTGACGACCCCAGCAAGGGGCGTGTCGAGATTTCTGATGGGACGCAATGGGGAACCGTTTGGTAGGTACTGCGTGGCTATTACCTACGTATTCATCGTTTTGGCGTTAGGCTTTGTTAGGTAGTCAATATTATTCTGGGTTTGGGGAGAGGGTCTAAGGTAGGGTTTACGGACCATGTATGGAAGAACAGTACGTACTTGGCAACAGGCAGGGCAGTCACGGTCCCGTCATCATTCGCAGCTAGGTTGGGGTGTGGTTGGGCTTGGAAGGCGCAACTTACTTCCGTGCATCATTGCTTCAAGGACCGAATCTAGCTAATCGGTATAATTGGTAATAATGGTAAATCCTGCGTGCGTACTGTCTGCTCTTTCCGCCGCGCGGCTGATGCCGTATATCGATGTGCTTCTACGTGTTCTAAATGCACTGCAGTGACGACCACTTCAGCAATTTGGATGCGACCCTCGTTTGCCGGGAGCTCGGATATGCGAACGGTTACGCTGTGTCTATGTGGGGAAACGGAACGGGTCCCATCCTAATGGTGAGTCCGGAGTGCCGGCGTGATTATGCCTTGTGGTAGGCAAATCATGAGCAATTAAAGCAGGAACGAACATCGTCAGTGCTCGCATTTCTGTCCGTCGGTCATGTCCGTCCATTTGGGTAATTTGGGTCGCTCGGCGATCCAGCCAGGCATTGTATTTATTATTTTCTCGTTATTGTTTTTATGTTACGCGAGTCATCCGTGCAGCCGTAGATAGCTCCCTAACCACGCACACACTGTGTTGTATCACGCCATAAAGAATGGACCGATCGGCAGATGTCCATGATGGACATCTCATGGTACATACCCAGGATACTACACACTGCCAAAACGAAACCGCGCCACTGGACAGGCATCACAAGTGCATAGAAGCAAACTCCGCACCAAGTCTTACCAGGGAACCACCATGTTCCTGAGAACCAGCCATAGCAAAGGATGAAGTCATTTTGTTTAGGCCGAGTTCACCGCCATCGATGACGCCCCTAGTAGCCTGTGTTGCTCGTTGTCGCTCGGGCTGTATCTTATTATCCAAACCCTTTCTAATTTAGCGGGTTCCCCGGCCGTAATCATTTTTTTCTCGTTCGGAACGAAGGTATCCACGCTGTAATGTTGTGTATGTATGTATGTGTTCCGCAGGATGAGGTGGACTGCCGCAATAGCAGCAGCGGACGTCCACCAAAGCGGCTGCATGAATGTCTATCAGCCGGCTGGGGCGTGACTGACTGCGGCCATGCGGAGGTCTGTCAAGCAGTAGCTAGCTACCGATAGACCAATTGTTAGTGTGCTAGGTGTGCACAATCGAAATTTGGTGTGAACATTGTGAACCATGCATATATACCTATCGCAGCTACCGCCGACATCTAATGACGGAACTCTGATGTTTTTTATTGCCTGCGTGGATGTGCAGTGATTTTTATTGCCTGCGTGATTCAAATAAAGGAACCATGTAATTAGCTATATAGCCACCAAGTGCACGCACTCACCCAATGCTGTTATCCAGTGAAGTCAAATTTGCGACATGCGCTTTCACCTACTTAAACGTGCGTGGCCGCTTCTTTGGATGTCGGCGCAGGATGTTGGGGTCACTTGCACCGATAAAGGTAATGTAGTGCGTGTATGGTCCGCGCTAACCCATACACTGAAAATGCTTCTATGCAAGCTCGGGCCACCCCCACGCAATCAGGCCAACAAAACCTGCCTGCAAATACATGCACGAACAGTTGACACCGCGGGCGCAATAATCCTTGCAATAATCCTAACTCGGCGAGTGCTGGAGGGTTTCATATAATATATGTCATATTTTATATGTAAACCCTCCAGCACTCGCCGAGTTATGCAAATATTTATTATATTATATTATATTATATTATATTATATTATATTATATTATATTATATTATATTATATTATATTATATTATATTATATTATATTATATTATATTATATTATATTATATTATATTATATTATATTATATTATATTATATTATATTATATTATATTATATTATATTATATTATATTATATTATATTATATTATATTATATTATATTATATTATGTTCGTGCATCCCCGTGCGCGAGTCGAAATCCTCTGTCGGAACGCCTAGCTACATTCTGCGTCCATCTCCATCCGCGCAGCCAACCTGGCTTTGGGCAGACCGGTCTACACTTCCAATGTGAACGACGCATACCCGCCATCCGCCGCGACCGACGGCGATCCCGCCACCGTCGCGGACACGTATCCCGACAACGTGTATCGTTGGGTTTCCATTGATCTGGGGGCCGTGTACGACATCAACAGCATCTCGTTATGGAGTAATAATGTCTGTTGCTTGGACGAGTACGCCAAGGCAGAGATCCGCGCGGGGTTGCGGAGCATCACCAGCCCGTCAGACGCGTCTTCAATCCAGAGGAACACCCTGGTGTGGAGCCTTTCCAGTGGAAGCTTTACCGATGACCAGGTTGCAAGCCTCAAGGGCAAGCCGCTGGTGATTACCGTGGACCCTCCTGTGGTGGCCCAATGGGTTACCGTGCAAGTGGTGACCACGCAGCTGGGTAAGTGCGTGAAGAGTGACCACCAAGGATGGGGGTACGTACGGCCGCGGCCGCGGGGAAGTTTACCCATGAATCCGTCGGAGTATGTACGTATATATTCCGTGTACGCCTGCGAAATATCTCTGCCTGCCTATGTGACTGCATGGCCCTGCAGACACCCTGCGGCTAAGGCTCGCTGAGATTGAAGTATTCGGCACACCAAGTAAGTCCGTCCGTCCGTCCGTCATCACGGCGTCCGCGCGCTATTACAGTGGCTGGCTACGGTGGCTCTCTTATATATGTGCTGACGTGATGTTCCATTGATTGGGCGCAGGTGCTGCACTCTTGCCTCCGTTCCCACCGCTGTTGCCTCCGGCTCCACCAACACCACCAACGTTCGAGCCACCGGCCGCACGGCCCCCACGACCCCCACGGCCGGCCAATACCGGTGCGTCGTTTGACGGTGTCTGCGCTACTGTCAGTATCCTCGTGTTCCATCTGGTTAAGATGTTTCCATTCAAGCGACCCTTTCAGCTGTGGATACGCACGCCCTAGTCCAAACTAACACGATATCAGATAATATAAACGCTAGCTTAAGTTTACAACTGTGTCTCCACATTCACAGTGCCTTAGTATCTTCTAGACATAGCCTGTATGTGATGGCTTACGAAGCGTCGCCAGCGACGTGGTACGTACGTAGTTGGTTTAGGGGGTCGTGGCTCGGGAGCCAACACACCACCACGCAGCAACCGAACCAACTGCATGTTTACGAGACGCATCTAATTTTTGGAAGGAGCGAAATAAGATGAGGTGGGGAGCCCCAACGTAGGGACCACCTGCGGTCGCCTTTCACAAAATAGATCGATGTACCAGGGCGCGGCCATGTATAGGCTTTTTGTTGAATTCCTGCTGTGCAGAGTATCTGATCGGGACTTCAACTATAACCCGACGTTATATCAGACTCAATAGGCGTACTCTACGGAGGCCATCTTTTGCTAACTACAAGCATTTGTTTGCACCTAACGGCCATTAACCATTCGTTATTCCATTCTTTTTCGTTCAGGGAACGCTGCGGGAGGCAAGCCGGCTTATTCTTCTGGATGGTGGTTTCCAGCATCCCTTGCGTTCGATAACGACGTGGGCACTATCGCGGTGACATCGCCCTACGATCCGAATTACAATTGGCTGTCAGTGGATCTAGGAGCAGTATATGAAATCAGTCGGATCGTGTTGCGGAACAGCTTTGAGGAAATTTGCTGTCAAACGGAGCTCGACGGTGCGGAGGTCCGCGTGGGTGTGCGAGCTATCACAGCTCAGATGGAGACGATCAACATCGCAGAAAATACGCTTGTGTGGACTGTGAACGCAAGCCGCTACTCGAGTGCTGCAGGGACTCCATACGACAAATCGTTCAGTCCCGTACTCACGGGTCGTTGGATAACGCTGCAGAACCTGGTTTCAGGTATATATGCGTGGAGGCGACGATCCGTTTCAGTTTTGAAGCACAAGCAAGCATATCTTACCTTGTTCCGGTTTGCATCGCCAGGCATCGCATGCACTGCGAAACGTTTGCCCAAATGATGCTGTTGTTACTCATACACCCGTCAGCCGCTTCTTTTTAAACACATACCGACGGTAACAACGGCGGCCTACCTACGTACGTAGTCAGCGAGGCCGGGGTCGTGGATCACTGCTGTCAAATTAGTCAAATTGTTTGCGACTGTGTGCGTGGTTGCCCGGGGTATGTAGATGCCGTCTGAGCATACATATTGATACTCTGCCTGCAGGTGTCCCCTTGAAGGTCGCTGACGTCGAGGTGTACGGCACCATGAGTAAGTCGCAGGGTTTGGATTATTTGGATTCAGCGTTTGGTGGGCAGCCTGCCTGTAAACAAACAAAGTCGCATGCTGTTCAATGATGTCCCAGGTCTGGACGACTTCTTATTAAACATGGACGTATGAGACACTGCAATTCTATGTCAAATCCGGCCGCGGCGGGCCCCGTGCGGCCTTGCCTTCACACCGCCGCTGCTGCCACGCACCCTGTGTTACCCGCCCATTATTATTACAATACGTGCAGGGGTGCGCCCGCCGCCACCCGTGAGCCCAAGGCCGCCTCCTCCAAGGCCACCATCGCCGCCAAGCCCCGTACTCACCGGTATGTATCTACATCAACTCCGCAGGTCTCGTCACCGCGCGTCACAATCGCTTAAGCGCGTGTAACGCGCGCAATGCCACCAACATCCCGCGTGCATAAGCGGATATATTTTTGCTTAAACCTTAAACCTTACAAACTGCAATGGTTCTGTGTCTTATGCGTGGAAAGACGAAGCTCGGGGCCTGGGACTGTAGGTAGGCGGCAGATATATGCACAGGGCGCCTGAGGGTTACGATCTATCTACTAATAATAACACAGGCGGGATCCGACGTTTATGAGCTGAAACGTTTATGTACGACGTTTACGAGCTGATGATGAGACATGAAATGATGCACTACAGCTATTATGCACTACGTGTGAAGTAAATTACGTAATAATGCACGTAGGGTGTATGTCATGTGAAACCACCCTAAGGAATCCCAACACGCGTCGGTTTTGCTAGTTTTGCTAGCTTTGCTGTATGTACTGCGCCAACCACGCATGGCTGCGCCCGTTTGTGGACGGCAGCGTGAATGTATATGGATGCAGACGACTGATTGCATATCGGCTGCTCGATCCGCTCGCCCCCGCCCGCAGACAATCTCGCCTATGACGGTGGGTTGTACACGTCTGGCGGCTACTTCTCATCAGAAGGCATTGTTGACGGCTTGCTGGACACGTTCGCCGATACATGGCCCGACACCACGAACAGATGGATATCTCTGGATCTCCTTTCCCAGTATCAGATCAACCGGATCGTTCTTTGCACAGATGTCACGAGTCTGCAGGTTCGCATAGGTTTAAACAAAATACGCGCCCTGGCGGACACGCCATCCATCACCAAGAACCAGCTGGTGTGGAGCCTGGCTGCAAACGTCAGCAGCACAATCGCCAAGGACCCCATCCCCTGCAATGCCATTAACCTCAGCCCCCCGGTAGCGGGTCGCTGGATTACTGTGCAGAGCACTGCTGCAACCAGTAAGTGCGTGCGTACCAGTAGCTGACATATATACAGCAAGTTGTGAGCAAAGGTAGTGAGGGCATATATGTGCGTATGTACATTATTCGGTGTGATACGGGCTCCTATGCACGCACCCTGCTGCTTAAAAACAACCCAACCACGCTGAATCAATGCCTAGGCTGTTACACGCGACCAGATAGATGTTATACGGCATGCAGTGTACATCGAAAAGATGCATGTACACCTTGTACCCTGCGCTTTGCCCCCAGACTGCGCCTAGCCCTGACGCTGCGAACGCAACCCTGCCTTCATTTCTGACAGATTCATCCCTGAGGATTGCGGATCTTGGGGTTTACGGAGTGCTCTGTAAGTGTCGTACTGCTGATCCCATTAATCCCATCCAGTGTGCGACGCCTGCCCTACGTATGTATTAATTTGATCAAATATGTTTGTTACAGTGGACCATTGATAGCCTCGGCCTCCTCACCACACACTGCATACGTATACGGATTATACGGCGGATTCGCGCCACCATGCATTGATGCACTCGCGATGCGACGGAGCCTGTACGGTGCACCGGACAGGTTCCACTAGTTCCACAGAAGCACACCAAGCGCCCACCCTAGCTACCAGGGAAACAGCCCGCTCAAAAGATCCAGCCATAGCCAATGTTAAAGCAAGCCCTGTTGCTTGACGCCCATGTATGGATGGTTTGATGATGAATGTCATACATCCAAGCTTCGGCTGTCATCGATGACCCGCAGAGTAGTCCACTGTAACATCGATCATTAATAACAGTACATGCTGGGAAGGCAGATGGAATGGGTGTTATGGACTGCTACCTGCCATTTGATGCCCATGATTGGGACCTTAGAATGCACTCAGATCAAACACTGACGGCATGCGTTGGTGGCCGAACCACGGGTCGGTCGCCACCTACACGGGTTACAGGGTTTAGGCGTTTCATCAATCATGCTTCGGCAGCCTTCTGTACATCGGGCGAAATAAAGTCAATGTTACATAGCTTCGTAAAGCGTGTGGTGTTGGTCAACATGCACTGATGTGCTCACATGGTACTTGGCTGTAGGTGCGTCCCCGCCTCCGCCCCGGCCCTCACCGCCGCCACCGCCCGTACCTCCGTCGCCCGCCCCGCCAAGCCCGGCACCTCCACGTCCCCCACGGCCGCCACGGCCACCCACGGACGGTGAGTCGTACTTATCGTCAAATCCCAAAGTACCCTCCAAACGTCGCCGGTATAAATAAGCAAGTAGGGTCGTCGACGAAACTAGCTCCAACCCAAGTAGGGTCCTCGCGCTTTATCATTACACGCATCCAAGACCCATATATAACATTAATGAATTGCTGCACTGCCTTGCTAATGTTTTTATCAACGGGGAACTAGGGATTCCGCTGGTTTCCAGCCCGTCAGTTGCCCAAAACCCTTTGGAACGGCAGATTTTCTGCTGGGGCTTGCCCTGGTATACACCGGTGATCCCTTTGGGGTCCGCTCGCTGTAACGTTCATTCATTCATTCAGATTTCGAAGTCCGGCCTTTTCAGGTGCCAGGAAATGAAAAACTTATCATACATGTATAGCTCCAGCGCCCGCAAGTTTTGTTGTCTGGAATATCTGGAAGGTAATTGCGTGACAGGGCAGGGCTCTCTACAGCATACAGCAGTCTTGTCCAGGTTCGCTTTTCGAGCGTCCAGGAATCAGGATTTTCCTGGAAGGTTTGCTTTGCCGGCCATTATGCAAAACTTATCAACACTCCTGCAAGGGCTGTGTCGCAACATTATAAACAATACAAAAGCGCAACGGCGCGAGCGCATGCAATGCTCCTCGCCTGCACCCAAAGGCTGTGCAATCCTTTCGTTACGGTTTCCCCTGTCCAGGTAGCATTGCTGTCGGCAAGTCGACCTACTCATCCTCCGGCTACTATCCTGCCGATGCGATTGTGGACGACGACCCGAACACCATCGCGGACACTTGGCCTGACACTACCAACCGATGGGTATCAATTGACTTGCACGGAGTGTATGACGTCAGCAGCATCAGAATCTGGAACAGCGATGAGTGTTGTTGGCAGGACATGGAGGGGGCACAGGTTCGTCTGGGCTTTAAAAGCATCCGAGCCCCAGGCGACACGCAGGCCATCGGCAACAACTCGTTGGTATGGGATAACAGCGCAGCAGGCAGACCGCAGCAGCTTACAGTAAGCACCACACCATGGTCCCCGTATGTGGTCATAGTGCTTGATCCGCCGGTCCAGGGCCGCTGGGTCACAATTCAAGGGCTCAACGGGACAGGTACGTATGCTGATGACGACATCTCAGACATAATAATACCTATGAGTTCGAAGCGGGGTCTCCTGTTTGTTGCTTGCATATTATTGTGCAAGCAACAGCAGGCCATTCATCATCGATCGTGCACTGTATGTCTGCGTGCCTGTCCATCAGCTAGCTGATTGCTTGCGCATAAGCTCGCCTTGCTTGGGAAATTTATGCCGGGTGTATGTGCTTCATCGCAACATACATGCATTCTGTAGTGGGTAGGGCCATGGGCTTATTACCCAATTGCTTGCATGCATGTGAGCCCAGTGCCTTATGCACGCATTCAAATTGCTGATTACCGCCGGTCTGCTTCGGTTTTATTCTTACTTTGTTGAAGGCACAACCCTACGAGTTGCGGAGGTGGAAGTGTATGGCTCTCGAGGTAAGCACCTACCTCCGTTGGAACACGTTGGTCGGGATACGGGTCCACCTTGTAACGAATACACAACATACACCCATGTTAGCTGCACATGTATGGTCTCGCTCGATGAATCGTGTGTATTTTCCCGCGCGCGCGTGCGACTGTGTCGTCACATTGTTCGCAGTTTACCTTCCTCCGGCTGCGCCCCCGTCACCCCCTCCGCCAAGCCCACCGTCCCCACCGGCGGCAGACCCAGGTCGGTTCGTGTACTCGTGGCCGGCCCGCTGCTGAGTGCCGACTCAACATTACTCCTTAGCACACGGCGGTCTGCACATCGATAATAATGACTCGTACCTGTGCTCCCATTCGTGACGGACCTCGTTGAATGCACTGATGAGCTACCGATTGGCATGCCAAGGCATCTGTACTGCTCGCGCGCACACGTTGGTCGGGCCATAGTTGTGGGAACGAACCTACTCCGTTGGCGGAAACGATCCAGGACGGGGCGAGGGCGGTCTATCCATCCAGGTCGATGTACTTCATTCAGAGGGTGCACTTCATTATTCTGCATCTGACGTGCGCTCCGAGCGCATGTATGTCGCCGCCATGTATCTCAGAATCCGAGTGTGTTGCATGCAGCGAAAAGCGCTGCAAGTCGAATTTCATCTAAACCCTTATCCCTGGTCGCTGTCCAGTTCTCCTACCAGTTCTATCTGCTGTGTCGGTGCTACTGATGATGATGCATGCATCTAGGGAACCTCGCCGTGGGCAGGCCAGCGTACTCCTCGGGAGGATTCGTCCCAGCCTCCCGTGCTGTGGATGGGAACCTAAGCTCTGTAGCCGATACTGCACCCGAGCTGTCGCGCAAGTACCTTTCCCTGGACCTGCAAGACCTGTACTTCGTCAGCCGCATTGTCATCGGCAATAATGAGGATTGCTGCTGGCAGGAGATGGTGAACACGGAGATCCGCATCGGCTATCAAAGCGTGACATCCCTCCTCGATTACGGAAACATTGTTGACAACACGCTGGCGTGGTGGTACACAGACGGCTATCCAAGCACCCCTTGGGCGCCGTACGAGATCATTCTGGACCCTCCAGTTATCGGCCGCTGGGTCGTGGTACGCGGCAGCACCACCATGCTCTCGGGTAAGATCTAAGCGAACGCACATCCACATTGGATGACTCCAAGCCCTTCATACGTAAATACTAGGGATGCACGATTGTCGGGGTTCGGCGGATAAAGACCTACATGCCTGCGTTTCTATTCCGCAATCTCGATGAGCTAGACTTGTCACCGGACATTATAACAAATACATTATAGTAGTATTATCGCAATAATAACATATTATATTTCATATTATCACAATGACAATAGAACCATTATTGTGATAATACTACTATTATTACTCCTATATAACTCGTATAAATGATGATGTATAAAATTCTAACTAATTGTTTAGTATATAATATTCGTACTCTTTGATTCTTGTTCTTAGACTACAAGCTTGATGATTAATATTAGTACTAGTATTTGAAGTAGTATAATCGATCCACGGTGTGTCCGTCCACATGTTTTGGCTGTGTCCTGCAGAGCTGCCGTTGCGAATCGCCGAGCTGAAGGTGTACGGCGAGAAAGTTGGTAAGACATTAAATTGATCGGACCAAATGTGTACAGTCAGTAATGAGTGAATTTACGTTACAGCGGACCCCGAAGGGATCAACGGTTGATACCAGGGCAAGCACCAGCAGGCCACACCGACCAGGCGGCAAGACACCTCCACACATCAACGCCGCACACAAGTAGGGGGTCGGCTTCCTTGAAGCCGAAATAGGACGGGGCCCCCTTCAATCCGTGCAGGCCGCTTGCTTTACAACAAAAACTCTATTACCGAGCGAGCAAGAGTGTGAGAGCGAGAGTGCAAGGGTGCCGTTGAGGGTGTCGTTATTGCTGACGGTGGATCGGCGTGCATTGATTCAGCAAGCTCAAACAGGTCGGTAGCCCTGAAACATAATGTAAATATTCAACACGCGGCACTTGTTGAAACAAATACCCGCGCGAGAGGCGTTGGGGTGACGTGGACCTGGGTCCATGGAGACCGTGGAGCGTTACTTTGACCGTTTGTGCGCATACAAGTTTTTGTCATCCAAACCAAAGATACCTTGCAATAGAGGACAATTACTATGACAAACATTGCGAAGTAGTTCAGCGGATAATGAACGTTTTGCCGTTACCCACGGCACACGGACACACGGACAGAGGCAAACCTAGGGGGCGGGGCCCCCCGAACGCGCTTCGCGCTGGGTTTTAAACACACCGGGCCATTACCCCACCCAGACAGATCCAAAGCGATCAGAGGCGCACAGCGGGGCAACACTACCAAAGGGACAGGCACAGCAGAGGGCGAAATCCCCAGAATTGGATAAAGCTAAGCACAGTGCCCAGACAGCCACCCCATTACCAGCTACCACCACCCCTGAAGCACCCAGCGCTGCACCTCCTCGAGGTCTTGGAAAACCAAGCCTGGCTTGAGACACAGCCCAGCGACCGCAAGTGGAGTGTTCCGCATCACAAGAAACCGCTAGTGGAGTGTTCCGCATCACAAGAAACACCGCGACCAAGTAACAAATTACCAACCAGGGTGGCTATCTTAAGATATAAATATATATTCGGCCGAATTTGATAGATACTTTCCCTCGGTGGGAAAATGGGGTTTTAGATACTCATGGCCTCTCGCACCGGGAAAAGACCCCTTTGAGTAGATACAAAGCCGGCAAAAGCTCCCTCCGACAGATACTTTCAGCACGATTGGGCAAGGAGTATCTCCGGCCGTAGATACTCTGCAAAATAAGATAGCCATCCTGTTACCAACGGGAGCCCGACCTCCTACCCCCGCTGAGGGCAGGACCGGTCCCCGCCCGCCTCCCTACCTGGGCCTCGGGCAGGTGAACCCGTAGCAAACAAATAGAGTTATTAGTATTAATGTCATGTTTGTACCTTTTTATGTTGAATTAATGGATACAGTGGACCCCGCGGGAGGTGTATATCATACATAGCATGTCCCTTGAAATGTTTTATCAATACCATGTCGCCCTTGTCGGTGGCTTGAATGTGTTTGTGTGCAGGATCGCCGCCCCCGCCAAGCCCCTCACCTCCTCCGCCAAGCCCCGACCCACCAACGCCGCCTAGCCCACCCTTGCCGCCGAGTCCCCCACCGCCTCCACCTCCTCCATCGCCGCCGCCTCCTCCGCGGCCTCCACCACCGTCCCCACCATCGCCTCCTCCTCCTCCAAAGCCACCCAGCCCTCCGCCGTCTCCCCCCCCTTTACCACCTCGACCCCCTCCCTCACCGTCGCCACCTCCCAGCCCACCGAGTCCACCTTCGCCACCAAAGCCACCCAGCCCCAGACCGCCAGTACCCCCAAGTCCTCCAAAGCCGCCGTCTCCTCCCCTGCCACCCAGTCCCCCACCCTCCCCACCTCCCAGTCCGCCCAGCCCCTCGCCTCCTCCTCCGCCCCCAAGCCCTCCACCCTCCCCACCTCCCAGCCCCAGCCCGCCACCTCCCCAAGCCCACCTGCACCCCCCAGCCCGCCTCCGCCGCCCCCCAGCCCGCGTCCGCCTCCGCCACCTAGCCCGCCACCGTCCCCTCTTCCACCCAGGCCCCCCCCGTCCCCGTCTCCTCCGCCGCCCAGGCCTCCCCCGCCTCCCTCGCCCCCCCGCCGCCCAGGCCCCCCCGCCTCCTTCGCCGCCCCCGCCGCCCAGGCCCCCCCCGCCCCCGCCTCCTTCTCCGCCGCCCAGGCCCCCTCCGTCCCCCCCTCCTTTTCCGCCGCCCAGGCCTCCCCCGCCAAGACCCCCCCCGCGTCCCCCGCCGCCCAGATATTGGTGGCTGGGTTAGTTGTAGCTTGTGCGGTGTTCGTTCACTTTTCCGGAAAATTAAATGGCGCTGCTGAGATGCCGCCAGCGTTGGACGACCTGCTTTATTTCCGTGACATATTAGACATATGCTTACACGCCCGGTTTCTCGTACATATAAAGTACGCCCTGCTGCTAGCCCTGCACGCCTCGCCTGTACCGAGAACAGTTATCTTGCAGACGCACACACACACACACACACGGAACGGGCTGATCCATTAACATTGCTTGCCGTAAGGAGTGCTAGCTTGCGCTTTGGTGGGGATCAAGTGAAAGGAGCGGAAGGTTGCTGATGTCCGTCTGCTGATGAATAAGCCGTACGTTAAATTGAATATGCCCCCCGATGACTGGCCTATAACAATGGGTCAGTTCGTTTGTTCTGGTTCAATGAGCGCGATGTATTCATGTGTGGCTAGTGTGGCGGTCGGTGCACTGTGCCACCTATCGACGATGGTACGTTTCGTTGTTTCGGGAACATATAAATACTTCATTTGTTGCGTGCGAGCTTGCCTGGCTAGCCAGGCTAGACTGCGAACGTTGCCAGCCTGCATGCATGTATGTCATGTAACCGTTACAAGTTGGACCCGTGTCCACCTTGTATACACGTTCCGCCCAGCGATCCGTCCATGCATAATCCGCGGCGTTCAGGTGATGCATCGATAGATCCGGCGTTCACTGAACGCCTCTACCTGGATATGCGCTTCCGTCGCACGGTCGTACACGAGCCTTAGAGTGCGGTGTTTGATGGGTGCATGGGTGATGCATGGATTGGGGGAAGCTCGAACCGCCGACCATTCTATGCTGCGGCCCTTTAATTAGCTACGCAACGCATCCAGGTGGATTATGAGGAGCGCGATACGTATACCATCTTCTTTCTGCAGCATATTACCTATTTATTGGGCGTGTTCTGATCACAATATATCCAATGGAATGCGTGCTTTATTATTGCCGTGTACGCAAGTACGCCGAAGGCGTCCTGGCTGTGTCATCACGTACAAGCCTGCGTGCGTGCGTGTGTCATCACGGCATAAATCAAACATGAAGGTGTACGTGTGTTGCAGGCCTACTCGGGAGGCATAATGGAGTGCGTGCGCGCGCATTCGATGGAGGAAGGTTGCGTGTGCTCGCGTGCGTGCGTGCAGTAATGATAGCACCTGCGTGAACGTACGGTATTGTGCATGTAACGTCAGACGTCATCAGCTTCTTGCAAGCCAAGGCTCAAATGCATGACTTGTTGTTACATCAGCGACCTACCGCCGCGCAACATGCTGAACGTGCGCCGCCGGACATCCGCTTGCATGCCCCGCCACAAGCTACGCAAGCACATGGGGTGGAGCCCGCAAATCTCGCAAAACAAGCAAGCGAAGGTTCTGTGTAACTGTATTTCTCCCGTAACTGTTTCTTGTGGGTGGGACGACTGACTGGTCAAACGGAGCGATTCTGCTGTCTGAGACGGATTCGGCGGGACTGGATGGGGACCGCTGCCTAGGGCCCTGCCTTACACAGCAGAGAGCAACAGCCAAGCCTAACGCACGCTGGCCGCGCGGCCGAACACCCAACCCCGTAGCGACGTGGGGACGCATTCGGAAGGAGGGAGTGCCCAGGGACGAACGAACGAGGTTGGATCGTCAAGGGGACGGGCGCGCGCGCGGGAACGTGCAGTCAGTCGAAAATGGCGACGGATGGAACTCGACGAGCGAAGCTGTAATGCTCTTCTGCGTGTACTGCGTGAGGGCGGAATGACTTCACCAGGAGTGCGAAAGGCAATAATACCCGCCGCCACCGCGATCCAGTTGTACGACAGTCACACAGAACCAGCCTTAAAAGCTCCGGTCGCTTCGTTCCGTCGTCGCATCTATCTAGGCCAACAAACATGCCCGCCGACGGAACGAAACCAGGCAGCAGAAGACATCGATTTCAGACGTAAGGCACGTAGCACCCTGTTTGCATGGCAAATAATAGCCCGGGCTCGCAGGTAGGCATGTTGCCCCTGCCAATTGCCTGTCGTTGAGGACCGTTGGGCGTGCGGTTCGAGCTGTGTCCATCCTGGCTCCGGGACACGACAGGCAGATTCGTGGGAGAGGTACGAGCGCAGACGCGACCCCCCCGACCGCCCGCACCCAGCGACGGCGCCGCCGGAGCTGGGTGGGTTTCGTAGAGGAGTGTTTGGGGGTGGGCGCGGACGGGTGGCAGGAGTGGAACCGGTGGAGGGAGTGCGAGGCGGCCCTGGAGGTAGGCGATTCGACAATCAAGACATCCCAGCGGGGTGGCGGGAGGCCGCTGAGGGGGCCCTGGGGCCCAGCGAGGCGAAACCCACGGGGACGACGGAAGTCACGGATATGTCTGCTTCTTAGGCGCATAGAGTGGAGGCTGCAAAATGGACTCAAGTTGGCACTCCACGACTACACCATGCGGTATGACACGGCGCTGCAGTTGCACAGGCACGGGGAGGTGACGCGTGCGGCGCACACGCGCTTTGCCTTTCTGTGAAGCATCACGCTAGTGGTGGTAGAGGATACTGCGCCCCAGGTGCCAAGGCTCGTTTCCAGAACTGAAACATGCAGAGGATGTGGACGTAAGCCAAGTAGGAAAATTCCAATAAGCAGGAGTATTGACGACTGGCGGACCCTCGGGGACCGTCTGGGACCCTCGGGGACCCTCGGGGACCGTCGGGGACCCTCGGGGACCCTTTGAGACCCTTGCGGACCCTCGCGGACCCTCGCGGACCCTCGCCCCCCGCCGATGAGTTACAAACAAACTGTCAGCTCAGGAATACCCCTGTAGGTAAAATGTCCGAGCTTTTCGGCGCCTTAATGGTTCATGCGGACCCCGCCTTGGTTGGGGTGCGTGGTGGTCGCTGATACGGGGTGCCCTGGTGGCTAAACCCCGTAAGCGAGCGTTATCTCTAGCCGCGCGTGGATGGTTCGTAGTAACGGGATGGTTCCCTTGTAGTGAGGGCACGCGCGCGGAGTGCTTCGATGCACTTGTGGCGCCTTTACGGTGCGCCATGGAGGCGCAATTTCGTTTACGCAGTGTATGGTTTCACATACACGCACACATGTAAAGGCAGGGGACGACGGCAGGGGTAGCAGCAGGGGACGACAGGGGACGACACGGGACGGCAGGGGACGGCAGGGGTAGGCTAAGTAGATAGGTCAAGCAGGCGAATACCCTGGAAGCTGCAGTCGATGTGTATCTCAGCTGCATAGGTATTGCTCCAGCCTATCCCACAATGTTCGGGATGGCCCGGGATGCGTGAATGTATGCATGGCCGGGGCGGAAGACGAAAAGCCACTCCACCGGGGCAGGCAGGCGAACAGCACACAGCTCCATATGGACCAAGAGTAGGACATAAGCGCATTTGTTTTGTCGAATGGATCGACAGATAGGTGAGCTCGGTTGCTGTTTTACCCTCGAGCATTAGCTAATGTCTTGGCGAACCTTACGTGGTTCGTGTAAGCAGCATGATTCAATGATATGAGAGTATATAAAGCAATGGATATATGCAAGACGTCTTGGCTCCTGCCTTGGAAGTGTGTTCTGGTGGGCTAATGGCGACGACTATGTAGTCATCTACCTTGAAACAGGTCTGCGATCCTTGGTCAGCCTAACTGTCGTATCAGTTTCATACCAGATATTTATCCAAAGAACATAAGAAGATTACTGGTGTTGGGAACCTGTCGTGACCAATTTATGCTCCAATACAGCGGTACAGCAGCTGTACATTTTGATGTCTACGAATGTCCGCTCGTACACGACGTACTAGGAAATATATTCACATTGCGCTGTTATTGCATGCCCTTTGAGAGGTCGCAAATAAAAAGGGGATTACCCGGAACATGTTCAAATCCCCCTGTTGGCCCCAATCAAAGTTGTCTGTCGGGAGTTGATGAGAGGGAGGGCTGCCGCGGTCCCACGCTGCTGCGTGCGCGGACCGGTCGAGGGGTTCCCGGGGCCATAGAACCCGGTTTTCGTTCTTCACCCTGGGCGGGGTGTTTGGGCGGGGAGGTTCTAGGACCGGTGAGGCATTATTAACATTCCGGACACACCCCTGATATGATGTACGTATGGTGCCTCGCTCGCCCCCGTCGCCTTCCAAGACGGCCCACCGCCCGAGATAGACGGGAGACGGTCTCTGCGGTGGTGGTCGTCCGCTATAGAGGCGCTCTAGTGGCTTACTCCCCTTCACCCCTTGTACCCCTTGGCTATGACTGATCCCCAGGAACGTGATGGTTCCCTACCTGCTGAAGTGTGCTTCGTTCGACCGGTACACTGTGGAGCCGGCCCGGTGCGGCAAGGTGGCGCGGTTTCGTTTTTTGTAGTGAAGGCTACGTCTACGATGGCATGACCGCATATGTGCATGTGTACATACATTACAGTCAAGCGCCTGGTTGGGGATACCATGGTGGTCGGTCTGCGTGTAAGTGAATGAATGAACGTTCCAGCGGACCCCAAAGGGATCATCAACGGCCAGCAGGTCCCACCCCCAAGGCGGCAAGACACCTCCACACCTCAACGCCGCAACAACAAAACACACCGGGTGTGACCCCATCCACCCAGACAGACACTGAAGCAAGCAGGGTGTTGAGGATACACATACATACGTATCATCAACGGCCCCATGGGTCGGTGCCAGAATGAGCTGGAGCTAGCGCGGCCACAGGCGGCGCAGCGAGCTATGGTTAGCCACCGATGCGTGTGGCACCATGTTGGTGCGTGGCGGCCGCCGCCGTCTCTTTCCCCCCGCAAACAATTAACGCTAAGGTTTACCATTATTGTTATTATCATTCGTTATCAGTGGTGGCGGTCGCGTGCGGAAGTTGGAACGGATTGGTGGTTTACGTGCGGTCCATGTTGTTCGCTCGGAGGGCTGAGGCCTGCGTGGGTACCTACCTCGCCTGTTTTGGTCAATAATGGGGCGAAGCAGCAGGGAGCGAGCTTGATAACTCGCGGCATGTAAAATTTTACGGACGCTTTGACAGCTGCCAATGGCCTGCCGCCGGTGCTGAGCATGCTCACTGTACTCAGCGTCGGCGGGCGGTCGGCAGCTTCCATGTGCCCATGGAGGGCGCACACGATGGACCTAAATGCATGGAACATATATACGTAATCCGCGGTTCGAATCCCGGTTCCCTCCCCGCCAAGTGATTCGGCGGCGGGTCTGGCGCGGTTTCCAGGAGAGGCAATCCTGGCGCGCTGGTAACCTGGTGTGTGGCTTCATGACCCCCCCGGGTGACGGAGTCTGGGTGCGCAGTCCTTGGTACGTAGGGATTGATGAGATGAGGCGCTTACGAGCTGCCTGGACCCGTTGGAACACCCGGTCGGGATACGGGTCCACCTTGCAACGAACGCGCGGTTACAGAATGTGTAATAACTTGAAGCGATGTATCGTTTGGATACGAGAGCATGGCGGTTTACGTTCTGGGCAGAGAGCCGGGTTGTGAGCATGCTCAGCACCGGCCGGCCGGTAATAATGCTTTAGCGTCGGTTTTATGACTGACATGGTGCGTGCAGACCTCAGAGCGCGGCCCACACACGCCAGGGTGAGCGGACACCGGTGTAACAAAAACACTAATAATACTAATAACGCTAATAATACTAACACTAATACTTACTATCAAAAATAAAAGTGAGCATGCTCACGGCCGGCGAGCCGGTAGCTCCCGTTACTGTTGCAATCAGAGTAAAGTCAGTAACAAGTAGGGACGCACCCTTATATCAAGCGAAAATAAAGCACCGTTAAGTTTGAGGAATTCACATGCATATTGCCATTTTGGACGATCATAATCGTACGACCTTGAATTACGTCAACGCAAAGTGAAAGTAAGGTTCGCCGCGATAAATGATGTATTGCACATTATAAATCTGCGAGGCTAAATATTTCTGTATCAGCTACTACGATACGTTAATCTATCCGCATCCTTCGATTGTTTCACAATGATTGTCACGGAATCCCAGCGCTAACAAACTACAAATGGGAAATATTAAGGTTCTAGCCTTTGCATTAGTCCTGTGGCTGAAGGCTGCCGTTTCAGACCGTAGCTTGCAGGGGTTGACATCCGTGGGAACCGCGGTGTCGACTACCAGTCCTCGCCCTCTGTCAGGTGTGTAACAAACATAATTGAGGGATACGCTCAATTTTTGCTGCGTGGTTTTGTATCGATGCTGACCCGTTGAGATCCAGGCCGACGGCCATTGCGAGTTGACCTTCCGCTGTCTAAACTCCCTCGCCGGCTGCATGCCGTGATAATTTTACAGAAACGGCTAGATTAAGGCTAACCAACGAGTTTCTGGCGACGGGCGTCACAGTGTATGCTGGACGGTTGGAGTTCAGGTCGAGCCCAACAGCGCCTTGGCAACTTATTTGCGCGTAAGCTATGATTACTTCCCTCGTGGAACCCAGGCGGGACATGGCTGCATTATTCTTTTCAATTCGCGGTTAGCACGGTGGCCCGTGCATGACTCTATCATTACTCCTTGAGTAAGGGGTGTGCATACGTATTATAACATATTTTTATTGGCAACAGCACTAATTTTAAGTATCAAGGATGTTACAGAGGGCCTGCTGGTCATCGGTGATGACAGCCGAAGCTTCCTCGCCATTGACTGCATAAACGAAACTGCGCCACCATGGCACACGCACCGGACAGGCTCCACAAGTGCACCGAAAAACACTCCCCGTGCGCACTCTACCAGGGAACAACCCCGTCCCTGCTGAGAACCAACCACAGCCAGGGATAAAGCCCTCTCAGGGAGAGTTATTAGCCACGCGCTCCTACTAGCGAACCACGCACCACCCCAATTAACCAAGGCGGGCTCACTTCGCCAGCGGTGGCCCGTAGTAGTCTTGGAGGGCAAGCAACGGGGGCTCGCGAGCCACCATCAGAGGCGGGCCTCCCTTTACGGTCCCACCGGGCCGCAAAAAACCACCCAACCCTTTCAAGGGCGCCAATGGTCCATAGAGCGCACAGTCGCCCCCGATCACCCGCGGCCCACTACTATGTACTATATGTGCACCTTCCTCGCTCGCTTTGGGTTACCCCCCCAGTAACTTCTGTGCCGGCCCCGGGTCCTCTTGCACTATACGACTACTGAGGGGTCAGCAAGTAAGGGCGGAAACCACCCCCTGGGGACCCACGGCGTGCATGGAGTAATGTTAGGTCCTTGTTAATTCTGATCTTTACGCGTAGGCCTCACACCAGCTGTATCAATCCCAAGCGCTGGGCCTCATCGAGTCCTATAATATTGATACTATCCAATTCATGGGATGTATCAGTGTCGCCCACTACAACTCACACAACCAGGAATGTGTTACGCTGGCGCGCGCGCCCTGCGACGGACGAGGGTCTTTACCTAGGTTGCCTAGATTGCCAAGGACGTACCCCGGAATACGTCCTCACTGCCCTGCTGCTTCACATTCATCCGACCCCGCGTGCCCATTAATCCCGTATGTATGTTTGATCGTTTCACGCTGGCCGCCGTTATGGAGGATAACAAATCTTCATGAAACGGATGTACTACGTACCCGTTGTTTGACTCTGCACATTCGTCTGTGCCACCGTGTTCTCCATCCATGTGAAGTGATGATTTCACTCAGACAGATGCCACGATGGCATGCGACCAGCTCGGCTTGCCGACTGCGCGTGCGGCTGTCGTCCTAGAGGCCTCGCGACTGTTCAAGAAGTCCTACTCGGGCACGGATGCCAATAGCTTCGCCGCGACGAGGGACCTCGGCATCGGCGTCAAGAGCTTTGGATGCACTGGCAAGGAGCAGTCCGTTTTCGACTGCAACATTGTGAGTCTTGCGTCTAGCTCGGTATCTAGTATGTAAAGTATGGCAGGTTAGGTAATGCATTTGCGGGTATTCGGGTCCAGTACAGGGAGTGCGTGCACGGCAGGTGAGAAATGCAATAGGTATTTCGACGATCATGCTGGGCTGTGCTTTATTTGCACCACTGTATTTACGGGTCCGTACTTTGCACGGCATGTACTACAGTGTCCCTTGGGACACTAGGGTCACGCACAGTCGTCCGACCTTTGCCGGCGTCTGCCCGGCATACACACGTTGCGCAGACGAATAATCTTATGGCTGGAGGTCGCTTTAGATAGCACTTGTACGGTACAGAATGACCCAGTGATCACCTGCCATGCATGACGTCCTGTATGCACTACTTGGCAACCCGACCATGACACGACCTTCGACGCCCTTCGCAGATCTACAGCACAACTGGATGCCCCCGGTCGAAAGCTGTTGGTATATCGTGCCCCGAGCCAGAGTTCAGCGTCCGACTGGTCAACACGAATCCTTACTATAGATTTCGCAATGCTTGGCGTGTGGAGGTCTTCGTGGATGGAAGGTGATACCTGGTGATATGGCACTAAATCACGCCGCCGCTGCAATTGACGAAGTGCCCGCGTGTGTGTTAAACTAAACAAAAATTGATAAAAACAGTGAAGCATCCAAGGTTCAAATGATCTGCCTTGATTTTTGGAATTTTGCCGTACGTCTGTCTGTCCATCCGACCGCATCGCGCCAGCCAAAGATTACAGTGAAGTTTGCATTTGGGTTTCAGAGGAAAGGAATGGATCGGGACCCAGGCGTACATCTTGCCCTTCGTTCGATTAATACCTTGGGCCCAAAAAGCGATTCATTGTGGGCTATGTACGAACTAACGAAACGTGACTTGCATGCGGGCTACTGCGCACGTTTGGGTCGGTGCCACACTGCTCTCGCTCTGGTTGTGTATGCGGGCTTGCGGGGTACACAAGCACACAGGTATGTAGAATAATGAAATACTAAGACCGACGCCGGGAAGTGCCGGTATCTTTCGCGGCGGCGTACTTCTAACCAGGCAGCTTGATTGCTTGCTAGTAACTCATCGGGGGTGGGTCTATCTGGGGGGGCGGGGGGGGAGGCCCCCCGCCCAGCAGCTCCCAGATAATAAGGAATAGGGAAGGAGCAGATCGTTCAGTCCTGACCGAAACTCATTCCTCGGTATGGAACGAAACATTCCCAGGGTAAAAAACACGGCTTGCAATACGCCTGGACTGGCTCACTCGCATGCGATTCTACGTACTGTTGTTGCCGTACATGCATGCATGCAAATAGAGCAAGTTATCTGTATATCTAACGGACCTCGCTCTGCCGTGCATCCCGCATCTATTATTCGGTGTCCATATACAGTTGGAGCAACATCGACGAGGCCGGATTTGGAAATGACGAGGCACGCGTTGTATGGTACGTAGGCGCATGCATCCATCAGTCTGACTTTGCACTACGTCGCTGCTTGTTGCCCCGCTCATTATTACAACATCCTCGAGCAAGGCAGCAGGCACTTTTGGATTACGTGCACGCTCGCCTAATGGCCTGCTGGTTGTTCGTCGAGGAGCACAAGCATCTATCTCAACAACGCGAGGCCCTCCTATGTACCCTATGTTTTTTGCTCTTGGGTTTTCTCTCCTCGTCCGTAACGGCCATGCCTGCTTTCGCCCAACCATGTTCGCGTCGTCCACCAAACACTCATTCGCAGCCGACAAGCCGGCATGCCTTTCGCAGGTAAGATGCCCTACTTGTTGCTTGGTTGGCATGACGCCGACATGAGCATGATGTTGCCTTGTTAAGTCGCGGACATCCAGACCGGCCCAGGGTTGCACGCACGCACGCACGGGAGACAGATGACCTCCTTCGGCATCGCTTGCATCGATGTACGCGCGCGGTCGCTGAGCGAGTGCGTGGTTGCTTGTAGTACGCTCGTGTGAGCTACGTAAGCTCGAGTGCCGTCATGCCATCGCCCCTGCTGCAGACCCGCGTGCTGTATCTTCGCTGACCCACGACTTCGGTCCGAACACCAACCCGTACACCAAGATCGGTAGGGTTCGTTGTTTTGGGAATGAAACCGACATCGGCGGATGCAAGCGCGCCAACCTGCCTGTGGGGCAGGCCTCAGTCGGAGCAGTGGGCGTCATTTGCGCAATTCCAGGTGAGCTCGCTAGCTTAGTTTTTTTGCGCTTCGTTCAAATGACATCTCTAGAGGTCATCTCTTGATGCCGACTTTTTGAGGACAGCTACCGTCCAGGGCAACACCCTGAGCAAGTTGCTTGTCTCGGTGATAGCTATGGCAGTTATATTCGGGTCCGTATATTATGTTTCCATACTGCGTGATTCCCTGGTGCATGCGCGATGTCCCCGCCGCCCTAATGCCCTATCACGCAGACTACACTCTACGGATTCCAGTGAGCTCTTCGCCAACTGAGGGCCGTGTCGGTGCGTATACCCTGCTCTGTCGGTCCGTATTGACTTTACTGTAGGAGCTCTCGACTACAGTAATCTTTATACAGCGACAAGCTGCAGTACTCGATCGCTCCGGCGGGCCTCGCATATCATAGGAACACAAGGTGGAAACTGGCCACGCAACAGATGAATGTTTTGTGTGTTGATGCCCGCCAAGCACAAACCACCTTGTGTTTAATTGTCATGCATGGGAAACGCTACATTATCGTTTTCGTAGGCCGGGGTCCGGTCGTGTGCGTGCGTCATCAACTACATCACTTATGACAACGAATACAGCAAGCAGTGCAGGCACCTAGCTACCGAATTCATCATTTACATCATCAAAAAGCGCTTGCTACATAACTTGCCTACCACCTCTCACGTGTGTCATGACATACATAAAATCGCCTTCAGAATTCTATCTACGTGATGGCGGCTGGAGTGTCTGGAACGGCCTGGCGCAATGCCTAAACACAACATATCCAGCTGAGACTGCCGTCGTGATTTGCAGGTACGGAATGAACGACATGGTATAGGTTATGTGTCCGGGCTGACTTGAGGAAGTGTTTCGGGATTATGTGTGTCCGCACTGTCGAGGCACGTGATTTACGTGATTGGAGGCGCGCTACACGTCTGCCTTCTCACGAATGCTCAAAAACCCTACCTACCTTCAACCTGGCAAGTAGTATCTCTGTCGCCGATGTACGACGCTATTCTTTCGTCTCTGTTCTGATGCCATATACGTATCTGCTTGCTTGAATATCTTCTTGCACCTGTTCAATATGTACGTATTGCAGTCAACGAACTTGGGTCGTTGACTCTCTTCTTGTTCGCGTAGATATCGTCGTGGTGTCTGTCATGATTGCAGGCAACTCGGGTACACAACCTCCCTTGCCCAAGGTGCAACTATGTTAGACGGGGGCCCGTGGACCTCCTCTCAGGTGCCCAAAGTGAGCGACATCCAGTGCACAGGCAGTGAGCTGAACATTGCCGATTGCGCAATAAACACGACCATTCCTTCAAACGTTGCCGCTTGCCGGGTTGCTATGGTCAAGTGCTATGCGAGTAAGTGCGTGCGTCGGTGCATCTGTATGTGCATACTGTATGAGTAGGCACCAGCGGGTACGCCACCTGCGTGTACTGCCTCAGCTTTGGTAGTATATTTTGTAGTCTTATATTTCTTTGGAACGAAGCTAATAAGTAGCCTTATGCATTATTGTTTACCCTTACCTCATGGAGTATGCATGCACCATCCATGCGTAGCTAGTGGATGTGGGTGTGCATTACCTTTCGTATACACATGTTAACACGGCCAGTGTATATCCATGCCATGTTGACACGATGGGATATATCCTAGTGTCAACACGCACCGGATATATTCGACCGTGTCTACACCCTCGGATAATAGCCTATCCGGGTATTTTTGCATACACGGCCGTGTGATACACAGTCGTGACACTGAGTATACACGGCCTCCAAAATTACAGACGCATGAGCACATGTATGTGCGTATCCAAGCCATATATATAAAACGGCAGGTCGGATCACTGGAAACTCCATAGGTATGAAGTACGTACTCATCTAGGTCTTCAAGAGTTAGGTAGCGGCCACGGATAGGGGGTCAGGGCGCGGCCTGAAAAAATATAGGTAGGGACCCGTCGCGTCCCCGTTATGGGTGCGGCGCGCCCGACCCCTGATTTGGGGCGGGCCGGCATGGACCCCTTCAGGTCGCAGAGTCAGCCACCAGGTAATTAAAAGAAACACGCACCGTTACCCGGACAGCATATAGCTAGGGACCAGACATGCTCCCCTGCTGTGTCCCGTAGGGGGTCAGGGCGCGCTTTTGCCGAGGCGCGCCCTGACCCCCTATGGCCGTTGCCTTACATACTGCATTTTGAAGTAACCCCCTGCCTTCTCGCCTCGTACTCAAGCGCATCCAACTTACTCACCGTACTTGGAGGGCTTTCTCAAGCCATCTGAACGTTCTCGATCGTACTCTATGCGTCCTTACTGGACGTTCTTTGTGCATCCTTAATCACCTGCTTCTCAAGCGTATATAGTATATATGTGTGTTAACGAACGAACGAACGAACGGCCTTTGCCATCGGTCCATTGTATTATTCCATCCTGGCATCATCGAATGAACAACACCCTTAAAATTCCTTTTTACGAGTTATTCCCTGTTAACCTATTGACCGCAGATCCCCCAGTTGAGCTTCCCGACTCCAGAGCACTTTGCAGCAGCCCATGGTCATCGGTCACAGCTCTACCGCCAAGCCCCGACTCGACCGCTCTTTTTGTTGGCAAGCTCACTACTGCAGAGAAGAGGGACGGGGTCCAGGTCAGTTGATTTATGAGGTTGCTGCTAGCTCAGATACTGCTTGTCGCCATGCACAAGCAACTATGTAAACTATGCTAAGCACCTGCATACATGCACAAAGGGAGTGCACGGCGCACACATATATGTTGCTGGCCACCAAGCTTCCGGGTCGTTATATGGCGTATGTAGATAGTGATATTCGCCAATCGATGCAGATTCGTCCATGCATTTTCACTAAACCTTCTGGCATCGGTGTTTCGTGCAGGACGCCCTCTTGGTGTCGTACACGCCTGATGGCATTCTCATCGGAAAAGTCGCGCTCAGTCGGCCGTGGGGCAGTTCCTTCGAAAGCACGTTCGATGTTACATTCGGGCCAACCGACAAGCCGGCACAGCTTGCGCTTGCGGTACGTATCTACCCTTGGCGCTATTTGGGTTTGTGCGTATGTGTGTATGCAGCCCCACCAGGGTATGTGAATGCCGTGGTCACTCCGTCCACGGCGGTTCGATCAGTTTTCATATCTCCTTTCGATCGGGGCTTTCGTCGTCATGTAGAAAGGGAACACTATTCGTCTTTTTCGTTCGTCGGCTTGAATAAACGGCCCCTCCGGGGGCGGGCATCATCCTTTCGTCCGTCCGGGCGAACGGACAAACTCATGTTTGGATGGAAGCGGATTGACCCAACAGCTTATACAGATAATCGTTTTGCTACGCATGCAGTCAGCTTGCGACGGATTGACGATCTGCCAACCATGCATCATTGTTTTATTGGGGAGCACATTCACAGGGTCCATGGCACGGCAACGTCGGTAACAACTTCGCTCCGCTATTATTAACTGTATAACTGTAGCCGTTACAAGGTAAAACCTCAGTCACGACTATCCATACTAGGCGTCCATACCATAAGGGGCTAGCACATAGCGCGTGCAGCCATGCCGGCCAAAACATTAATGTACTAGGGCGCCAGGGTTGCCGCTTCTGAAACCTCTCCAGACCCGCCGAATGGGGCCTGATAAGTTGTTCCGCGACGCAAAGACGTTCTTCGTCACAAACACAAACAGGCTCATTTCACATGACCTGCTTGTTTGTTTTAACGGACGAGCGATTTCGTGTTTGAACCCTTTCGTTCCTTACCATGGCTGGCGGACGAACGCCGGCTTCGGCCAGCGTTTTATTCGTCCGGCTGGACGAACGAGACATCGGCTGTTATCCAAAACGGGCTTTCGGGCCGCCGGATCATCCGAACGACGAAGATACGAACGCTGGTTTCCGGTGCACGCGGTCACATGGCCTACCTAAATATCTGATGCTATAGATGCTAACGCCTGTGTCACAGCCGAGCTGGGATCGATGTGCGACATCTGCCACGTGTACCCGCCTGCCTGATCCCAACGGCTTTTTCGTTCCCGCCTTGCTTGCCATCCAGGATGTCACGGGAGACGGCTGTGACGACCTTCTGGTGCTTCAGGAGGACAGCATCCAGGCGGGTGTCAGGATTGTATCCTAACCGCTACTACAATCGTCACTGACTGCTGGGGTAGTCCTCCTTAGCTTGCTCTTCCGCCACTATCTGCTAGCTACATGACGGAGCTGCGCCTGCTATTCGGAAGTGAAAGGGAGGAGGGAACCTAGCTGCTTATCTTTCCGCACGTTCATATGTATGCATTGACGGACCTGCCCGTAGGTGTCCAAGTGCTCCGGGCCGGGCATATTCCGGACGCTGACACCCTGGCTGGATCTTACAGCGGCAAACGACACACAGGTCCTCCTGGACATGACAAACAACACGCGTCGCGTCCTGTTTATCATGGACGTGACTGGGGATGGCGCAGCGGACCTGGTGAGTACCTCATCAGTAGCTTGCAGCTAGATGCGTCGGCAGGCCTCATTAGCTTATAGCTAGGTGCGCCAGCTGGCTTAGCTGGCCCCTGAACATCACCTTTGATTGCCTGGAGGTCTCCTTTGCCTTTTCGCTTCCCCCTCCTCCCTTACAGCCCTCAATGCATGAGTTGTTGGTATCCATTGATGGGTCGCCGTAGGTGTTGTACGACATGGATCAGGCACGGCTTGCCTACTATCCGAGCAACAGTCAGACCATGTTCGTCGATGACGTGGATGGAGACGGCTTGACATGGGCAGAAGAGCCGACAATCAGGTGCGCAAGTGCGTTGCCCAACTATTTGCGGGAGGAGGATGGATAGAAGGGCCCTTCTCCAGACAACACGAACAATTTAAAGATTTTCGCACGCTGTGTGTGTGAGAGTTTCATCATTCGCGAAGCGGCATGAATGAAGGAATGAACGTACAGCGGACCCCAAAGGGATCGACGGTGTTTACCAGGGCAAGCCCCAGCAGGCCCCACCGCCAAAGGCGGCAAGACACCTCCACACCTCAACGCCGCAGTAAGGGCCATGGCCCCACCCAGACAGACCCCGAAGGAGCATGCGATAGACGGACGCTACGGGCGGTGTGTCGTCAGGAATTATTGAACTAGAAAATGCACAAGGAATGAATAGGCCGACTGCAAGGCGGCGGGTATATGCGGAGTTGGGAGCATCCCCTCAATCGGCAATGTCCTGTATTTATGAGTATCACCTGACGTCAGACGCAATGTGCTACTGCTGTGTGCTGGGGTAGCTGGTGAATAATAATAATTATTATATTACGCCGGGCATTACCCTGGCGTGTGTTAAGGGGACAGAGGCGATGCGGCTCATTCGTTAGAGCCTCTACTCCGCCGTCATTGGCCTGCCCTGAGTCAAAGAGTTCCATGTCAGCCCACCCCGTTGCGTTCGTTGGCGGCGTGTGAGGGTACGGGTGTTCGCTCCAACGTACGGGTGTTCGCTCCAACACCCGACGGCGCTTTACGGTGTCGTTTAGGCAGCGCGCGGGGTAGCTGGGGTCCATGCTCTGTCAAGTGCATTTCTTAATCTGCAAACTGCATTTCTATCAACTCCTTGTCTGCGAAGGTGTAACACGTTTGGAGAAGACTGCTTTGTGATTGCTTCGGACATGGACGGTGAGTGGTGCGTACGTTCTGCTGCCCTGGGCACCCTGGATGGGGTCACGGACGCCAGGCCTGGGCCTACGTAACCATACGCAACGAAGGGAAGCACTAGAAGCACGCATTGTTTGGGAATTGCGATGCATACATTGGACTTGCCTCCCACGGATATTTCGCGTGGCTGGGAGCTGTGATGGTGCGATCTCTGCTGCATCCGGCTAATCAGGTGTTTGTTCGCACCCAGCACCCGCGCTCCCAACCAACCGACCGCACCCGTACATGTCATTAAAATCCTCTTTGACACTACTCCGCCTTTCGACCGGATCGGTCGCGCTTAATCAGTCGCTCTTAAAAGCAGTCGCTCTAAACACTTTGCAGCTTGGTGTACTTGGTGCGAATTGCGGTGGTGTTTACTTACAGAACTGATATGGGTTCACCGTACTCACCTCTACGTGTCCCCCCCGAAAGACCCGTTGAGGCTTTACAAGCGGAGAAATTTATTTGTACGCACGACCCGCTGCCATGATGCTGCCCGCCGTGTAGGGGACAAGTCCGCCGACATTGTCATTGCCTACCGATCTACCATTCAGAGCGGTTTAGACACGTACAACGTCTTCGTCGCCCTCAGCCCGACAACCCCGGCTACGTATATGAAGGTTGCGCCAGCTACATTTCCAGAGGGCGCCTGCACCTCGGTTCACTCGATGCTCGTCGGGCGGTTCGTTGGGTCCTCCACCGGCACCGGCGGTCAGCTAGCCTGTATCAGCAAGCTGGACATGAAGGTGTACATCTCGGGCCTGGGGGCATGGGGTGACCTGCCCGGAAACGTGTCCTCAGTGGAAGTGCGCGATGTCAACGCCGGTGAGTCATGGCTCGTGAGTGCGTGCGTGTTGGTGAGTGTGAATGTGACGCGCGCGACACGCATGTAACATATATGAACTTGCACAACGAAGTAACGGGAGTAGGTCTTTCCGCTGAATCTACTTCAGGCCTACCATACCACCCACGCGTCTGAACCTTCGCTCGTTGCAAGCATTCCCCAAATTAACGGTACAATGCACCCTACATACACATGCAACATGCGTGCAGACGGGCTCGACGACCTTTTTGTCAGTGCCGCGACGGGCAGCTACTTCGTTCTGTCTGACGGGCAAGCCTTTTCAAAGCCCGTCAGCACGGCGAACTACGATGTTCCAACGTCCATTTCCGTCCTTCCTAGCAGTACTACTCCTGCAACACGTGAGTAACGTCAGATGCGCGCCTCCGCTCCGCGTTTGGCCTTGCAGAGAGCGAACGGATGGAAGAGTCTAGTTTACAGCTAGCTGTATATATGCGCACCCTGCTTCGTTCACCGAGTAGTCTGTAATCCTGCACCATATGTGCGTGTGTCGATGGATGGGGTCCGGAGCTCATTGACCCCCAGAAGGTCGCATAGGTTATTATGGACGGAGGCCGTCATTGTGCGAACCATATAATACACCATATACACGTCTTATCATGTATGGGAACCATATCATACGCCATATATACGTCTCACGGGTGTTGGTTGTCCTTTGCCCGCTCCGACGAGCGACCACTGAAGATGCTGTCCCATTACAATTGAACGTACGCTTCGCACTGGCGGAAGATGGAGGGCCTTGTCTTGAACCACTTGCTTGCTTATGCGGTTGTAACCCTCGCTTGTTTGTGTATAATCCTCCGTGCAGCCGCCACAACGGCCGCCGCCAGCGTAGCCAGCGAAGTATTAATTCCGGAGCCAGCCATCCAGCCCCGCTGCGGTGGCCCGACCCGCACAGTGGTCTACGTCAGCAACAGGCGGTTCGGCTCCTCGCGTTCCTGCAGCGCCAATGGAACGGTGCCAAACCCGCTCGCGGTCGCACGCCTCCCTGTGCGCGTTGCCAGCAACACGCATTTGATCTATGCCCATATGATCCCCGATGGTGAGGACCTGCAACTCAAGTACTCGGACACCCGCCACACGCGCTTTGTTGCCAACCTCGCCAGGTATGTGCGTGATCTGTCTACGAGCGGTCCGTCTAAGAATGCGTATCCTAAAGTTTGGATCTGCAGGCAGGGGATTCCATATGATTCCTCCCCTAGCCTGCTGGTAGCCCGTGCGTGCAGGGGATGCACCGGACAAAATGTATGTAAGACCTAAAGGCGATGCCCGTGCGTGGATGCTCAGGCACCGGGCTTACACCCACTTACCCAACAAGACCTGCACCCCAAGGCACCCATAGTACCCATAGATAAGAAGCACCGCTACCACCAAAGAGCCGGGCGCGGCATACCAAACAAGGGTCGTTTAGTCATTCTGATATCTATGCATCGATGAAACGCCATGTTAGGTGAAATCTTGTTCTTCCGTGGGTACTGAACTAAACCAGTTGGACATGCAGTTGTAGACAAGGTGCACCTTGGATGGGGTTGCAAGACACGCTTGGTGATAATGTCATCCCTCTCTTCTCACGCGCGTGAATGCTCAGTCAGCCCCATGCATCACTGCTTGGCCGCTTACTTGGCCCCGGCGGGCGGCCGCCCGCCGAGGCCGGCCGGCCACCTCGCGCTCGGTCGGTGGACGGATTGGATAGATATTGCTTGACAGGAATGACAATGCAACGCTTTCACTGCTTAGGTTCCTTACTACTTGTGCGTGCTTTGTGCCGATGTCGGTTCGTAACGTTTTTCAGGACAACTAAAGCGACAAACCCAGAAGTACGTGTGCTGGTGTCCATCGGTGGTGACAAGCAAGACTCAGGGTTCAACACTATCGTGCTGAACGCTCAGTCGCGTAACGTATTCGCCTCCGCCGTCGGGAACTTCCTTGTGGAATTGTCTCTGGACGGTGTCGAGCTCAACTGGCCCAATTTGCAAGCCTTCCAGGTAGGTGTAGTAGGAGACGCAGTTGTCACTTTATCAAAAAACTATATCGGCAGCGAGGTTGCGTGCGCAATGCTTCTAATGGATGGGTGGGAGCTAGATTGTATCTATGTACCAGCTGGACTCACGTCTCGACCAACACACACCGCGAGTTCGGCTTGCGTTGTCGCTTATTAACAGATGATCTACCCGATGACCTGTGTGCTGGTATTCTCTTTCAGGTTCCAAACTTCGTGGAGTTTGTAATAACACTCTCTGAGAAAGTGCGGGCGTTAAAGAAGACGCTATCCATCTCTATTCCGCCGTACGATGTATATCTGGAGGTCCCCTGGGCAGTTATCGTGCCGTACATCGATTACTACAGCTTCCAGGTGCGCGATGTGCTTCTTTATTTCTTCGAAGCGATGCTCGCAGCGCAGGCAACACAGCAAACGCGGTTGGTCGTCGCAAGATACCGTGCATCGTATTTTTGAAATTCATATTTTTATAGTTTTGCGACTAACTACAACGTCCGTTTACCTGTTAATACGGACGCATTCATCATGCATGTTTTGAACTATTACGTACTGACGACGGCTCTGGTAAATAAATGGACGGTAGCAACTGAAGTGAACTATCTGTCTGATTACTTCAATCATGTTAGACTACACTATTATAGAAGCGGCTACATTCTTTCATCCCTACATCGTGCAGCATCGTGTTACTGCGTTTATCCGCGTTCAAGGTTCGAAGCTTCCTGCAATGCATCTCCTTTTCACAAGCTACTATTTGCATTCAAACAGGAAAGAATTGCAACCTGAAGCGGGCGAAGTTCTATGCCGCTTTCTAACCAGGCATATGATCTTACTGGCTCCGAGGTGGTTGGATCTGCACCCTACGTTGAGACTCCTCTATTCGACTGCATGGAGGCAACCGGTTATTCCGTGAACACCCTCGTGGACAAGGCAAGTTGGCATCTGACCTTGTTTTGGGGGTTGCAAGGTTGTACATGTTAAGTAAGGACTACTGCAGCCCCGCCCTGACGTCTATCAGAGGCGTTCGCAAATTATCAGCGCTCGGTGCAGCGCTGGATGGAGTAGGTAGTGCGGGGGAGCGCACAACGTTGTGCACTCACAACCCCCACGCAGCGGCACGAAGCCCGCGCTTCTGCATGCGTTGGATCCCGACCGTACCTGCTGGAAAGTTCTTCCGACAACGGGCTGTTCCCTCTTCATCACTATTAACCGCGCCCAGGCAGTGGATGGCCTGCCTTCTATCTGGGCTCCAGCGGCCTGCTCGCGCGCATTTTCTCGCAACCCCATGGATGTTCTTTTAAGGGCACCAGCATAAACGTGGGCAGCCTTGGACCGATTCCTGTCTGTGGGCCCAGCCTATATATACCTCCGTGCCTTGCGTTCACTTGAGTTCACATCACCTGCATTCACACCTGAAAACGTTCATCACCATCCTTGCATCGCGTGTGCAGCTGCTTGCGGCTGGCATTCCACCCCAGCGCATGACAATGGTCGTCAACGCGATGGGCCGCACTTATCTGCTGGACAGTGACGGCTTCGTGGCAGGTGCGTAATCGCACTAGCTGTATCGGACAAGCTCAATTATCCGTCAAATGGAATAACTGATGGGAGCTGCGTGCTGTCCGTTTGGACAAGTAGGGGTCGGCTTCCTCGAAGCCGGAAAAGGGCGGGGCCCCCTATAATCCGTACAGGCCGCTTGCTTTAGAAAGAAAACTCTATTACCGCGCAACAGTGTGAGAGAGTGAAAGGTTGCCATTGGGGGTGTCGTTGATGTTGAAGGGGGATCGGCGTGCATAGATTCACCAAGCCCAAACACGTCGGCAGCCCCGAAACCATCCTGCAGTACGCGCCGCCGGCGACGGCGGTCATCGTATCGGCACTATGGTAACGATAGTGCCATAGTGCACTACCACATCCGTCTGTCAAGCAGATGATCACAAAGCAAGCTTGAAGCATCCTTGTTTTGCCGTGAAACTGTAGTTGTTTGGTCCGTCGGCAGGCATGCAACCCTTCAGTTGCACGCCCGCAGCAGACGTGAACCTCTAAAGTTTGCTATCAATAGTTACATAGCAAATGTAAGGCAAAAACAGGGTGCGAAAAAGCCGCGGTGAGACCCGGACTTTGGGCCATCGGAACTGGAGAACCCGTTGGCACTCGGTACGCTATCCCTTTTCATCTTGAAACTTTGGTTCAATACATATTGTTGATTTGTATTCATCTGGCAAGACAGAAAGACAAATCTTGATGTTGGTGGTATCTTGATGTTCAAACATAAGAACACTATGGAAGTTCAACTTAGCACACGCCGTCCATTCCTAATCCAAGTATTCATCACGCGGCACCTGTTGCAATAAACATGAGCGCGAGAGGCGTTGGGTGGATGTTGACTCGGGTCCATGGGGACCGCGGAGCTTTACTTTGACCGTTTGTGCGCAAAGAATTTTTTTCAGCCAAACCAAATTTACCTTGCAATAGAGGACAAATAATATGACAAACATAGCCAATTAGTTTAGCGGATAATGAACGTTTTGCCGTTACCGGACACACGGACACACGGACACACGGACATGGGCAATCCTAGGGGGCGGGGCCCCCCGAACGCGCTTCGCGCTGGGGCCCCGCCCAAAAAGGCGGCGTGCGACCCACATGTATGGTCCTTTGTACCCAACCACTTGATACTTGTTGGCACGCGTGCTGCCCTACACGTAGCGTGGTCGTTCGTTGCCAACCAGCCTGGCACGTTATATCCGCCGCAAGGCTGCTTGGGCAACCAATCCAACGACTTTCCTGTAAAGGCTTGCTGTGTTTATTAGCTTGCTGTGTTCATGAGCCCGCTGTATTTGTTCTGAGCAAAAGTTCAGTGGCTGTAACAGTCACGTTGGCACCGTTACCCCGATGATGACACGGCGCGATTGATCTTGCCGGGTTTCATCAGGGCCCGGCCAGCCTGGCCCTTGCATGGGCACCGCTGGGCTCCTCACTCAAGCTGAGCTGCGGGTCCTGGTTCCAAGCGGCGGCGCCAGCATGATGGCGGATTCACAAACCCTCAACAGCTATTATGGTGACAGCCACTGGACTCACTTCGATGACAACACAACCATCATTGGGAAGGTGTGATGCACGCAGCACGCAAGTTGCAACGTTACGATGTACCTGATCGCCTGTGCACAATCTGCTATCTACATTGTTTGCACCCGCCAGCCTCTGTAGGCGAGTGAAATTGACAGGTGCATGTTGGGGTAGTTGGGCTCTCATGCTACTCCTGCTGCTGCTGGCTGCAGATCTGCTTTGCCCGTGACCACTGCCTGGGAGGCATGGGACTGTGGGATGTCGACTGTGACAGCTTCGGTGAACTGCTGGGCCGTCTGGTCAGCTCAGCCGACGGCAATGTGGCAAACTTCTGCTTGGACTACTCGCCTCCGGAGTGCACAAACTCACGTGAGCAAAATACAGTATATACAGGATGATCTCTGTGGTCTAGAGATGATGATGGGACATCGTCCAGATGCCTCTGCCGACAGGGAGTGGCTGTGCTCGTCCACCAGGTTGCTGCGCCGCTTGGTTTCCCGGATCCACATGGCCTCACCGCCACTGCCCGCTTGATTCACGCTAGGGTTTGCCCACTGTAACTATTACTATAACTAGAACTATCACGATTACGATTTACTTTTACGATACGATTATTATTTTACTATTACGCCGTGTGATTAGGCGGGTCTGGCGCGGTTTCCAGGAGAGGCAATCCTGGCGTGCTGGCAACCTGGTGTAGCGGCTCTACGTGTATACTACTGATATTATCACTATCATCGGTGCACTTGTGGAGCCTGTCCGGTGCGCAAGTTTGTGAATAATAATAATAATATCATGCTACTGTTGTGTTTATTCTGACGGCAAATACTCCGTATCTCACCTCCATATCTCACGTGCCAGCATTGTTGTCGCTGTAGTCGCTGACGGCTCGCCTTCTTGCCAATGCAGTGTCCGCCCAGGGTACCAATACTGGACCGCCTGAGCTCATAGGCACTCAAGGAGACAGCGAATATGCCCTGTACCAGGTGCGTATGGTGTGATGAAGAGTACAATTTTGTTATCAGGGCATTACGCGCGTGTAGATACCCACATTCTGCCAATGGGCCCGTTTCACAGACGGAAACACTAATGGTTGCGTGCTGTGTATATAGGCTAAAATTTCCTGCTTTGTTCCATACTACCTAACACCCCTTCTGACAGGTACGCAAAAGCTGGCAAGGCGCGGAGGCCCACTGCCAGGCAACGGGTGGGCATCTGGCCTCACTGGCAAGTGGCAGTGAAGCAGCTGTCGTATACAGCATGATATCAACCTGGGCGCAAAGTGGGCAGCTCCAATCTGCTGACCTCTATACGGGTCGAAACCTGTTTGTTTGGCTTGGGGCCACCGACACAGGTATGTAGTCTGCGCAAGTACAAATGAATGTAGTCGCCCCACATCAAGTTTGTTTTCTCCCACACCGGAAACGTGGGAGTTTTCGTTCGGGAAAGTCTTTACCCATCTCTTCGCGTCTAGCTCTTTGGCTGGTGTCATGCTACGGTATTCACATGCTTGATTGCCATTTCTAGGTATGGGCGTGCCGACTCAGGTCCAGAACAACTTACAACCCGCGAATGTAACATACCCCACCAATGATTGACTCGCAGCTCAAGAAGGGCGCTTTGTGTGGGCCGCTACCGGGGAGGACCTGGTCTACACAGCGTGGGAAGCTGGTCAACCGGACGGGCGGTGAGGCGAACCGTACTTGAGCTTGTGCAATGCTTGCAACTGTGCTGGCTTCACATGCATGCCGCACCACGGTGTCATTACTGGATGGGCTGTCGTACAGTCCTTGATAACATGTCATATGTGTGATACATCAGTACATATGTACATACATGCATGATGATCAAAAAAGGGAATTCCGTGTGTACCGACACATTAGACACATATACATACGCACGACTGAGATTCATTGTTGGGCTTCCGTTCAGGTACGGCGGTGAGGATTGCCTGGCAATGTCAGTGACACTTGCCGGAAGGTCCGGAAGCGGGCTGCGGGAAGTCGTCTCCCGAACGGCGACGTGGTATGATTTCGGGTGCACTACCCAGCTGCCGTTTGTCTGCAAGCGGCCCCGTTTGCATGGCCTTCCAACACCGACGCGTGTTCCGCTGCTAACGTCCTCCTTGCTGGTGTTTCCGGCCGATGAGAACGGAACCGAGATGCTCGTGACGCATGCGGAGGGGCGGAAGCTTTGCCGCAGCCTTGGGGTGAGCTGTTTGTGCACGCGTGGCGGTGGCGGCACCACATGGAATGACGACGGTGCTGACCCTAGAGCATGTGACGTGTACACCTTATGCATTCGCTCGTCAGTCACCAACGAATTATTTAAATTATTTTGCTGAATTATTTTCTTGTATGATCATGATACGTTTGGTGCTGGATTATTTCGCGAAGTAGCTGCTGTATATATTTCTTCTGCAAACGTGCAGGCGGACCTGATCACGGCAACTGACCCTTACGTCTTCGGGACATTGCTGGAGAGCCCACCAGAAGCGCTGCCGGCGGCGTTCTGGCTCGGACTTCGCAGCTACGGTGACGGTCAGGTAGATTCTTATTTTTGCAAGCACCAAACCATGTTTGCAGGAATTAGATGGTTTGATGTACATACCGGGACACGTGCTCATGCAATGTTTATTGGTAGTGTATCATTATTGCGTTATGAAAAATGAAAGATCATGCTGAAGTATTGCTTGTGCGCTTTACGGCTAGCGCAGTAGTGGCAGCGAGGTGCAACAGCCCTAATACCAAGCCACGAACTAATTTACTTATGATGCTCTTAATATGTTCGCGCAGATATTTTGGTCCGATGGCGCGATTGCTCCTGACAGTATCACCAGCAAGTGGGACTCAGATGACTTCGGAGACGCGATGTGTGGACTGTTAGTGGTTGATACTCGGGCTAATGTCACTCTTAGCGATGGCGGACTTTACGGCTACTGGAATTCCTCGGCGCAGAACGTCGCGGTTACCCGTGTGCCATCACCGCCGCCGCCCAGCCCACGACCCCCCGAAGCGCCATCGCCCCCTCCCCCCAGCCCTGCGCCGACGTTTCCCCCGCAACCTCCTCCCAGAAGTGCAAGGTCCCCATCCCCGCCTCCCCCTCCGCCCCCACCAAGTTTTGTAGAAGACCCATCCCCACCACCACCATCACCTCCTCCTCCTTCACCGTTGACGTACGCGATGTCACGGGGTATATACTCGCTATCCTGCGAGGAGCGCCTACCTCTGGTCTGCCAGGCGGGTAAGTCCAACCTATCACTCCATCGTGCGGGTGCCAGAGGGATTGGTGACGTAGCGCGCATGATGAGCGGCACCTTGATGTATGTCGTCGGTAGTGGTTATCTTGCCGGCATTTGCAGCTCACGCACCGCTATAGCTAGCTAGCATACTGGCATGTGGATCGATTCTTGGGAAGGTGCGCGCATGGCCCTGTCATGCCGTCTGGCTGCCCAAGCGGTCGTTATGCGTTGAACGCCGCAGGTGTGCCTGAAGTGAGTTTGACTCCCACGTTCCATTGCCTGTCGAGGCCTAGCGGCTACACCTTCATGGTTCCCGGAGAGCTGCTTGAGACCCGGGTTGTCACCTGGGAGCGGCAATGCGCGGCAGCTTGTATGGTGTCTCCCACATGGTATGTTGGTATATATGTTGCCGACCATCTCCCTGTATCACGCCCAGCCCAAGTATTCATTGATGCGTTCGTTGTGCAAATGTGTTCTTTGCTGCAAAATTAAGGGATCTGCGGGTATTTGCCTTGCAATCGCACAAGCACATCTCGGCAGTCATTCACAACTTCCACTGCCGCGGTGGCGGGGAGGGAGGGGGAGGTTCAGCGGCCAGGGGAAACCGATAATAACCTCTCCATCTCGCTCAAAACGCGTCAGTTTAAGACCGAGGAGATGTCGCATTTCTTATGCATACTCCGGTGGCAGCTCCCAGTCATGTTTAAAAATGATGGCGTAAGTAGATGGCGTCAAGTCGAGAGGTATTGCTGCGTATGGACCGCCAGCAGGCTGCCTGTCCCAGACTACCCAGACAAACCGCCCCTCACCGGCATTTATTGATACTGTTATTATTATCACCATTCCACAGTCTCCCTAGCTCCTCGTCCTTTCTCGAGCCCCTCATTACCCGTCGCTGAAACTTTGCATCTGCAGTGTGTACTACATGCACGTCCCGGACGGCAAGAAAGGCGCGAAGTGTTACCTGATGGGACGCCCCTGGCCCGAGGGCAACGCATTCTCCCCCGGCCGCACCGCGGACGTAACGAACGGAGACACCCGAACCTGCTTCAAGACCGACGCTGGTATGTAGCCATGCATGCACAGGAGATCCCTTCTATTGCTGCAGCCGATCGCTCCGTCCGCACCAATGTCGCAAGCTCGTGTGTAGCTGGTTCGTAGGGATGGAGGTGACTTCTGTTCGCTGTTGCAGATCCCTTTTGCACCAACCCAACATAGGGTGCAGCTAGACCCGCCTGTGAGTGGTTCATGCGCAATTACGCCTGCCTCCAGCCGTACCCCGCAGTGCAGTGCATGCGTACGGCATCCGTCTCTGGCCATCTTGGGCACTGCCTGGCTGAACCGTATACACCATACGCACGTGCGTACACGTACGCGGTGTGGGCAACGGGTCGCACTAGAAATAAGCTAACTAGGCTTGTGCACATTCGCGCTGACTTGGTAGCTTGGATGCCTCGTTGCTTCGGTTTGATGACGCGCAGTGTTTATGCACGAGGGCGAGAAGGTTCCTGAAGACGACGTGTCGCCGTCATCAACTGTGGGGCCGATCCACGGAACACTGTTGGCGGTGGTTCAAAATGGATCTACATCGGCTGCTGTGCCCTCCGCCTTCAGGCTAGCGTGTCGTGCCCAGTCCAGCACACCTATTTTGGGCGCAATTACGCTCCTGTACTCGGCAACCTACGGTACCATACTCGACACTGGAGTAGCGTGTGCAGGCAACATCCCTGGAGCGGAGATGCGTGTGACAGGATTTGACGGGAACGGCACAACCCTGGCCTCCGCAAATTGCGGACTGACGGGTGTGCGAGGGTTTCGTGGAGCGTTTGACGGCACCGGCATCTGTACGGTAAGTAGCTGTCCGTCCCGGAAAAAAAATAGGTAATTCTCTAAAATTGGACCGGCTCCTGGTCCAGCGATGCAGCGGACGGAGGAGCTCCTTGGTGATTTTTACGTACGTAGTCATGCATATATCGTTCTGGCTTTTCGCATGTCACGTTAATGACCGGCTGCGTGATATGCTCTGTTCCGTGCTCTTTTAATCCCACACTCGTTTACGTACCACCTGCTCAAATCCTGCTTTAATGGATGGACACCTTCAACACATACATAATCCCCTGGCGATTCCGAAAGAAGTCATGCATGACCACTACTGCGTGTGATCTCAAACAGTTGAGCGTGGAGTGTGGCAGCCGTGTGGTGGTGCCGCTCCTGTCGGCTTCTTCCAATCGCTCAAGGTGTTCATCAGCTACATCCGTAGCAAGCACCTTCAACTATCTCTGGTAAGCCTCGCGGTGGTACACCAGGCAAGCGAGATGCGTACGCTAGTATGTGAATGTAATTGGCGCGTTATGCGTGTGGATCGATTAGGTTAACCTGGGGCAGACGAGATGCATGCGCAATTATCTTATTGGCGTGTCATGCCTGTGGATGGACCTAGGTTGGTTATATATCGATCTGGGTGAGACCACCTAGCTGGCTGGGTCCGTCACTACATGACCTGCTGGCCTCAATCATAGTCCCGTCTCGAGTAAGCGTTTTCCTGGCCGGTGACAGTCATGGACACGTCCATGCATGAGCACGCGCCTTCATGACTGGCGGCGGTCTGTAAGCCAGGCTTACAGCCCCGAGTCATCCCGGGTTACGCCTTTGTGCGTACAAGCGGTATCGAGACGGTGCCGTACATCCTGGCAAAGCCGAGGTTGTCGGTTCGATCCTATGGGGTACGTAATAGGCGTAAGGATAAACTCTCGAGTAGAGTACGGGCTCCGTGGCACCCCGACAGGCCGGCGAGGACGCTTCGGTTCTAAGGAGGGGAGGAATGTGAGCCAGGCTTACAGCCCCGAGTCATCCCGGGTTACGCGTTTGTGCTTACACAGTCATAATTTCCGGCTAGCTGGCAACTTGCACACTTCTGCTGCGCGTTGTTGGTGGCAGTCGAAATGCGAAACCCATGCATCAAGCCACACAGCTGCCCGCTTGAAAATGTTTACTTGTACACAAAAAATCAACAAGTAAGCGCGATGTTGCGCTTGTCAGCCGCCGCCGTACATACCGTAACGTGTTTTCCTCGCGCTCCTATTGCTGTCCAGTCCCGAGGGAACTCTGGCATCGGGCCTACGTGGGACGACCTTGAAATTCTACAATATTCTCGTGGGACGACTCTTGATGAATCAGCTGGCGGCCGTACAGCTGGAATGTTCCACGCCACCCAGCAATTTCGCGCCTCCACCGCCGCCCCCGTCACCACCTCCATTGCCATCCGCACCCCCGTCGCCGCCGTTATTCACGCGAGTACAATTTAAGCCTCCCCCGCCACCTGTTCCGCCCTCGCCCCCGAGTCCGCCGCGTCCGCCAAGTCCGCCACTGCCACCGAGTCCAACACCCAGCCCGCCGATTCCGAGAGCTGTGCCGCCACCTCTTCCACCTCCGCCGCCGTCTCCATGGTGGTGGAAGTTCGACTCCCCACCTCCTGTTGTAATCGCGCCCCCACCGACAATCAGACCACCACCACCGCGCACGCCACCTAGCCCGCAGCCTCCACCGTCACCTCCGCCTCGCCCTTCACCGAGCCCTCAGCCGCCGCCTCTGCCCAGCCCGCCATCGCCTCCGCCCAGGCCGCCATCGCCTCCGTCGCCACCTTTGCCGCCATCGCCTCCACCCAGGCCGCCATCGCCTCCAGCGCCACCTTCGCCGTCATCACCTTCACCGACACCTCCCCCGAGCCAACCCACGCCAGGGCCAATCCCGCCAGCTCAACCCAGACCTCCGAGCCCAAACTCCCCGCCGCCAAGGCCTGACTTGCCGCCAAGCCCTCCATTCAATCCTCCTTCGTCCCCACCTAGACCTCGGCCATCGCCTCGCCCACCACCGCCTCTCGCTGCCATTGCTGGTATGTGCGTTTCGGTGTTTGCTATGACTAGGTTGTCTAGGGTTTAAACACTAGAGTATCATCATGGGATTCGTTATAAAGTGCTTCATTTATTTCATCAGCGACGTCCCGTGAGGGACCACGCATGGCTTGAAAAAAGCCAGATATCTAATGCCCAATAAAAAAGGGGACGGAGCTGTGCCGCCGATGCCGCCGAAGTGTTAAAGTTACTGCTGTCCTTTCCTTTGCTTGCACGCGCAGGGGAGCCTGCGTGCTCGGCATGCAGCCCTGTGATTGGTGACTCTTCGGACAAATCGCCCTGGTATAACACGTCCGCGCAAGGCTCGCTGGCTTGTCCGCAAGGTTACGTCGTTGGCATCTTGACGCTGAAGATTCTGTATACGCCTGCCGGGCTTAATCCAGTGTCCGGGTTTGGCGGCACATGCCGCCCTTCTTCTGCCAGCAGCACTCAACAGGAGGACATGGTCTTCGCTGGTTCACAGGCTACGCAGGGGTTAATCCAGCGAACGGTATGCACTCTTCACGATTTTTCTTGTGTATGTGTCGTGCGTTCACTCTTACCACGAGAAGTGTTACTATCTTGTGTCGAAATTTGCAAAAAAACAGACCCAGGAAAATCACTTTTCCTGCGCCCTCCGAAATCCTACGGGTTTCGATTGCAAAGGATTCAAGCTGTATAGAGCCGAAACTCCCGGTTAACTACTTCCCATGCGATGTAAAGCGCAAGGGCAAGAAATGAGGCACAAGAGTAGGTAAAATGTAAAATGAGCGAGTCCTGCACCGCACATTCTTGATCCATCCCGCCCGGCGCTTAATTACCCTTCCATATAGCTTCCCACCAAACTTGGTCATTCCTATGGCATCTATTCTGTGACCATCAGGTCGCCGGTTCGATCCGGGTCGGGACAAAATGGTTGAGAATTGGGGAGTCCTGTGTGGGAAGCCCGGCGCTTCAGCTGAGCCCGAGTCCGCCCCAGATGCAAGTGCCCTCTTGTCATGGTTAAAGGGATAGCCCCACGCAGATGTGCACGTCAGCGGGTGGGGCCGATGGATCCGGCCACATACAAGGAAATGGTTTCGGGGCCCTGGCTGCTGGTGACACGGAAAGGGCCCGCAGGCGGATACCTGCATGCGTGAACAAAATACTGGTGACCAATGCCCCGACTCTAGGCAACCCTAAATCGGCGGTCCATCCCCTTATTAAATAACACACGCTTGCGCTTATTAGCGGCCCAGAAGTATGTAATCTTTCTCTTTTACCCTTCCATATGCATTCGTGACGCCCATGAATCCCTGAAAAGCTAGGTGGCTGTAGTAGAAGGTAGGAACTCTGTCGTCCCAACCATACACACGAAATACACCGGAGTAGTTCCCAGCCTGCCTGGGTTTATGCACTGGCACCTGAGAAATCTGGAAACCGTGCTAGGGAAAGCTTATCCTTTCATTATTAAGATAGCAGTACTACGTACTGTTTAAATAACATGCAAGTGCGACGGTTGCCTAGCTATCAATAACAAGTGCGGGAACTCGTGCATGGGTGTCGATAGTATACCGGCCGCTGTAGCCGCTGTTTCGTGGGTATTATGTAAGTGCTCTATCTATCTCACTACTCTTCTAATGCATGCTGTGCATAAACCAGGCTGCTACCTGCGCTGAGTCCCTGTATGAGCCAACTAGCTTATAGGCGAATATCGTTACATTCTGTATATCAACGGAGCAGAGAAAAAGTCCTCTCGAGCAAGATACCTAAATAGCCCCGATCAGGAGATGCGCTCCGGAACCGGGACCACCGAACGGAACCTAGCAAGGAACCTAACCAGACAGTGCGCCGGACGTACACCATATCAACACATGCTCAGTTCAAATGGCTCCCGGGGCTCTCCCGCGCTGCCTACCTGCAGGTTGATTACAGCTGCGCCGGCGGCATCGCTGGACTGGCCGGTGTCTTTTCATCTTGGGATGCCAGCCGGCCAAGTATTCTGACCAGCCTGACCGTCACATGCGCCGACTCTCCAGCGCCAGCAACTGTGAATGCCACCTCACTGCCGCGCGGCTTTGAGGCTTGGTCGTTCATGTGCAAAGATGGATACGTCATCAACGAGCTAGGCTGGACTCACCAGGTGGCCCCAACCAGTCAGGGAATTCCCAGCACGTTTGTAAGCAGTCTCGTCGCTGCGTGTGTTGCAGCTAAGCGCCGCGCGCCCGAGCTTCCCACTGGTAAGCCCGCCTTCATCAATGACGCCCGCCTGGCTTTCTAGCTACGCAGCATGAGGAAGGGTTTGTTACGCGCGTGCGTCCATTATTTGTTTCCTGCAATTCGCACGGCGGGCTATAACACAACAGTGTGGTCACGTGCGTTTGTGGTAGAAACGATACTTAGATTACTTGCTTTCCAGTCTTCCGTTGCTCGCTCTAACTGTCGTAACGAACTGTGTGCGTGCGCGTCTCCTGCTGTACGATGCAGAATCTACTGAATTCGACGAGTACGAGAGCAAGGGCCTGACACGATGGTCCATACAGTGTCCGGACGGCTCGTATATCACCTCTGTATTCAGCAGGTAATGTTTATGGTCCCAAGTTAAGCTGTTCCTGTTGTTGCACGGCGGTATGGCAGATCAAACCCGTACAGAGCAGATAGTGGGCCCATCGAAATGTGTCTGGGTCCGCAGCAGCCATCCGGTCGCCCCTGCTTTTGGCGTGCTGTACGAAGCTACTTTATTTTTGCCTGTAAATTGGCTTTGATCGGCGGTGCCTCGGAACGGTATGCAGGCATGAGCGTAACCCGTTGATACCCGGGTCGTCATTTTTCCTCCGTGAAATTGGCATCGCCTGTAACTCCGGCGTCAACAAAGGTTGGTGGGGCTGCTGAAATGCTGGGCGGGAGTTAAATTGTATATGTCTTCACAAGCTCGGCATGCAATGGAGCAACTGGCAGATTTCGGCACCCAACCACGGCGTCCGGGATTGCAAGCTCTCTCGATTGCTGCTGTCATCGACCTGCTACATGCAGTCATGCGCACCGCCGTCGACGCACGCAACGACACGGTGGGCCTGATACCGTCCGGTTGCCCAGCTGGAGTGTCGGCCATAACCGGCAGCCAAGTGGCGAACCCATTCCTGGCAACCTCACCGGGCGTCATCATCTCCATAAACGCGCTCTGCTACGACACGTTGGCGCACACTTCGCAGCTGGACTACACCCTGGATGAGCAGGTGCGTGTGGGATGCGGTGTGCATTGCATGCTGCAGTAGCTGCATGCAAGGGTACGTGGTAGGTGGGGGGATCCGTACCGAACGGTACACGTTACAACATCCAAGAGCAGGCGGATATGCAGAGCCGGATCAAAATGGTCATGTGCCATGCTTGCATGTATCGTGGACGCGTTTGTTCATTATCTGGCCGGTCAAAATAGTGGATAACAAACTCCCGCGAAAAGGGTTTCTGGGTAGTAGCACTGTCATATATCCTTAAAGATAGAATTGTCGACACTATGCTCCTTGCAGCTCCATGCTAGGGTTTGCGCTGAGCCCGTTGAAGGGTCGGCCGCAGATACGGTGGACTGCATCCGCGTGTTAGAGTTCAGCTCCTTCGGAGGCGCCGTGGTCCCCGCAGCCGAGGGGATGGCGGGGGATCGGCGGGGGATGACGGGGGAAAACAAAATTGCGTACACTGGCGCAGACTCTCAAACAATTAATATAGCAACTTACGCCCGTAAATAATGATATGTTGCGACTTCAAATCATTTTGTGATATTTTTTATGCGCGACGATAACCTGGAGGTACGATACGTGGGCAATTAACTCGCATACAATGTATGAATAACCATGTATAATCATACATAAACGTTGACGTTTTATGTATGATTATAGCTAGGGCTCGGCTGTATGATTATAGGGCCCTTATTATGTATGAACTGACAGGGCACGGCGTACCTGGAGCGATGCGAGGTATCTCAGCTAGCGAGCGGCATCTTCGGCCTTATGTCAAGTCTGGACGATATTACTTCCTTCCTCCACGCCGTCCGCCTAAGCTGCATGGACGCGCCCACGCCAGATACTGTGGGGGCATTATCAGGTACGTACGCAGAAGCGGAAGCACAGGAGTGCTCTAGCTAGCATGCATACGTTGATTTTGTTAGCTTTGATAATGAGAGCCAGGCACCATACATCGGCTTTCCCGCCCGTTCCATCCGCCGAAGTCCTGCTGTATGTTCCAGACGCGCGCGCGTGTTTGCAAATGCTACATGGTGATCTTATTTACGTACTACTCGCTTGCGAGAATTGCGAGCACATGCATGGATGGCCCATCTCTGCTGTGCAGCCCAACTTCCGAGCATTGGTCCGCTTCCTCTGCCGGGCTATCCGTTCAAGTACGAGTGCCCGGCGGGCAGCAAAGTTGTGGCCTTCTCGGCAATTGAAAACCCGGCTAAGGAGACATTGTCATTGCGGATAGATTGCGACAACGCCCAGTCATCGTCCGGATCGGCAGCGAAATTCAGCCAGGACACCAGCAGCACCACCGCTGTGAATACCGCTGTGGCAGCGGCAAGATACACCAGCCCCGCCATGCTTTTGAGTGAACCTGCGGGCGCTTCAACTGTGCAAGTAAGCGCCTACCTCCCACATATGTAGCAATCAATCATCTATCGAGTCAGCGTGTCCATATGTATTGTGTGCGTCATCACCTGCTACGTTGTTAGTGTGTATCGTAATCAGCATCATCACCCGCCACCCTCGGAGCCCCCTCCCGATCCCTCCCGATAAGTAATGATTTCGTGCAGGTCGAAGTGAAAGCATACCTTAATCATCCAGCCCAAAGGTCGGCCTACTACTTTTAAGACATTTACCACCGCAGAAACACGCACTAAGGCAACACGCAAGCATCTCATACTGGCTGGGTGCGTGCATATATACTCGTTGCTGCAGAGTACTTGCCCGCTGGGATTTTCGGGAGTGGTGAACAGCACCGCCTCGACGGCGAAACTGCTCAAGTTCTCCGACTTGACCCCAGTGGTGTCGCTCAGCCTCTCCGAGCCAGGCAGGCGCGCGCTTCTGTTCGACACGCTTGTGGATTGGTACGCGGCGCGCGCGTTGTGCAGGTGGGTGTGCCCGGACGACTGTTTAAGAGTTGCACTTTCGGAGCTGAAGGCGCTGCGTGGCACAGATGACGTGTCCTGTGATGAACTGTCCATCCTGTATTGAGCTAGTTCCTGACAAGCCTGCAGCTGACGTGTAGCGTCCCTTGAAATCCTAAACTCAAGATTACACACGCTGCATCCAGGTTGTTGCGTACACGTGCTGCAACTGCAGGTCTAATGGAGGCGATCTGTTCGCGAGCAAGGTCAGCGAAGATAACCTTGCCGTGATCAGTGCTATCAGCGCCTGGGCGAATGTTAAGACGCAAGCCGGCATCGTCAAGACTTGGATGGGTGCCCAGCGCGGTAAGTCTCTTCCGGGTTTACATGTGCCAAACCCCAAACTCTCCGCCTGATAGGTCATTATTAATCCAATCCATCAGGGCAACATGCGCCAGCTACTGAGACTAATCCCCTTTTTATCGCCATGCGTGCACTCTACACCCAACAAACAGGTGTAAACAGCAAGCAGTTCATTGCAGTTGATGGTACAGTATTTAACAGCTCCGCAGTTCAATGGGCGTCAGGGGAGCCCAACAACCTCAACGGAAACGAAGACTGCCTGGAGATGACGGTGTATGCCAACTCAAGCTCGATTTGGATGGACCGAGAATGCAAGGGTATCGCACGTAGGCCTCTTTGCAAGACAGGTGCGGGAAATGCTGATATCGATCGGGATACTGTTGAATGACATTTCACTTGAGATGGGGGCTGCCGTTCGCAGGACATCGTATGTGGGTAGGCGTCGCAATCCGCTGAACATTGTTACTTGATAGATAGATTATTGTAGAGATAGATAGAGGGCGGGAAGGCCGTTAACTGGACGTCGTGCATGTACACGCACCATGCGGCTTGTGCGCAGCTGCCATCCGATCTGCTAGTCCTGCGACATATATACATACAATGCACCATACAGTAATCCTTACTTACCTATTCATAATTGCATCCTACATCTTTATGGTTTGTATAAGGACTCTCGTTTGTTTTTTTGCCCCTATCGGTTCTATCGGTTCCGAACATACTCTTGCCTCTGATTATCCTAATTATTTCTCTTCGTTACACGGTGTTACCCGACCTCGTCCGCGTGCGTGTATGTCCCGCTCCCTCCACCTGGCCGTTCCATACATAGTTGCTGACCGCACACTTGCAACCGTCAGCGCCAGCGACGCTGCAATCCCTGTGGTCCAAGTAACTGCAAGCAATGGTGATTACCTGCTGGCATACAACGTCAGCCTCAACTGGGATCAGGGCCAGACATTTTGCCAAAGGAGGTATGTGGAGAATAATATTAGTAGCAGTAGCAGTACGTAGCAGTAGCAGAAAGAATCAGAATTACGAGGACAACAAGAATAACAAGTATAATAAGATTAACAAGAACGATATGGATCAAAATAGGCAAACCAGTTCATTCGTTGCCGTCGATGATGTGCCCGCTCGCTGTCATTCGCAGAGGTGGCAATCTCGTTTCGTTCAAGGACACTATCGACATAGACACGATGGTGCAAGCGGCCGCTTTATCCAGCAAGCAGCGTACCTCAGCTAACTTGACCGTGACGTCCTGGTGGACTGGTCTGCAAAACCCATTTCCAGGTCGGTGATGGGCGTCCGTCGTGATTACCCGCCCGGAGTCCCAGCGGGTGTATATAATTGATTGACTTTACAAGGTATTTTGCCAATCAAGGTGAAGATAGGCTGAAGCGATTGTAGGCCTCATCAGCGGTTGTAGGCTTAAGCGATTGCATGCTTAAGCGGTTGTAGGCTACGGTGGTTTATGTTTTTTGTTTCGCTCGAGACCTCGCTCGCGGCGGCGAGCATGATGCATCATGAGGAGGCGCCTGTCACAGGCAATCGAGCCCCTTAGCATCAGGCGCGCTTTTTAGCCTCGTGTTACAACGCCTATCTGCATGCCTGGTATGTACACATGCAGGGCTATCCGAAAGGGCGGCCGCTGTTCTTGCTTCGACGGTGATAAAGCAAATTGGAGAAGGCGAATGGTTCTATTTTCCAACGCCGTTGCCGTATAGTGAGGCAAGAGCACGCTGCCAAATGTACGGAGGCGACCTCGGGGCGTTTGCAAGGTGCGTTGGTCTATCTGTTGCACATTTATATTAGTATTTATCAGCTCCATGCGTACTGACACAGCATCTCACTGATTTCGTCGGCTTGCAGTGGAGTTGAACTACAGCGCTTGTCCGCCAGCCTACTCGCTGATTTGGTCAGCAGAATGCCTGGCAACGGGACATTGATATACAACGGCCTGTACAGAGGTGAGCGGCATGGTGGCCATCCTTCTTCAACAGTTATGTCAGCATGTCCGCCCCGGTCATGCCCACACTGCTCGCCCGCACGCCCTACCATCATCTACATCAACCGAATCACCGCCTTCTTTGCAACTTGCTAGCTGGAGGCAGGGTTGTATATGACAATGTTGTGCATGTACTGCTCCCATATTGTTACACGGTGGGTTTACTATCCGTTGCAAACGCTTTGTACAGATTCTTCTACTGTTGGCCTGTGGAAGCACTTGGACCAGTCAACTCCGCCGCAGCCTATTCCTTGGGCCGAGGCGTATGTGCCGCCCTATGATGTCAACTGTGGAGCTCTGCGGCTGCTGTGTCGCACGAAAACCAACTGCACGCTTCAGCAAATTGCAGTCACCTGTTCAGGCGTAAACCCTTTCCTCTGCAAACGCAGTAAGTCATTACATGTCCACCTGTATATCTAGGATAAAATGGACGACGCAGTAACCTAACTTCGCTGGACAAAAGCGTACAGGACATTGTGTGCAGCAGCATGCCATAAGTTATCTTCTAGTGGCTACATACATACATACAGACAAATCCGCGCGCCCCGCCCTGCGCTGTGGTTCGGCCCGGCAAGGGGCCCCTGGCACTCGTCCGTACGACATGTGTACGGCGAGCCGCCCACAGTGTAACACCCCATTCATACATACATACATACGCCGGGCTCGAGCCAGGGTACATACATGAATTCGTGCCCGACCTGGGTTGCATTCCTTGCCCTGATTGATTGTTCGGTCTCAGCAGTGACACACGTCACCCGTCTGTCTACGTCATTACAAATCACTGGTTTCGGAAAATGGCCACTAGCTAGCTAGCTTGGCTTCATTTCATCCTTTCCCTTGCCTACGCCATCAGGCTCGCCGGCTATCGCAAGCTCCCTTCGTAACGGGCGGTACCATCAAATCATGCGCAACGTTCTTAACCGGCAAGGCGCTGTGACAAATTGCGCCAAAGCAGGCAGTGTCTTGACGGCTTTCTCTGACCAGAATGAGTACAGGGGAGTAATGGATGAACTGTTGAGGTCCCTTCAGTCTCAAGGGTTACTGGAACGCATAGGACTCGATCCCGTGGCGTCAAGCTCGTCCGCCCTCATCTACGTCGGAGACCAGCCAAACGGTGAGCTTGGCCAGCCGAGCGACCGTTATATATGTACCTAATGCTTTGCACGACATCGTCTCTCCCATTAATACGCTCCCGGGTTATGCCTAGCATAAGCTATTGTTTACATATGTTACTTAATAATCTTTAGAATTGTCGTTATAATTGCATAACAGCAGCATCTTGTTTCTTCACAAGACGATCTGCACTACCTCGATGGATTACTGCTGGGCCTATACATGTAACGTACCTAACTAAACCATATTTTTTAAACAACTGTGGTAAGCTTATTGTCAGCCTGCGTTTGTGCGTGAGCTGGCCGTTAAATACGTTGGTCGTTGGTATTTTTATTTCGTGGGTACTGCAGGAGGTGCTTCAAAGGAGTTGGGTGGGCATTCACTTTGTTTTCGAATCTGTATGGAGACGATGTACATATATACAACGCCTGCGTTCCCTCGGCACCCCCATCCGTATGTGTGTGCAGTGTGCGAGGCTGTTGACGGATTCATTGCAACCCCGGGAGACATCAATGCCACGAGTTTCCTTACAGCTGACTCGCTTGACGAAGCTGCGGATCAATGCGCCGCCACACGCAATTGCGCCGCCTTCAACAGCGACTTCAATCTGTTTCTAGCAAGCTCGCCCCGCGTATTAACTGGAGGCAAATGCGTGTACACTAAGATCCAAGGTTTGTAGGACCTAATTGTGACAGACATCATGCAAGCCAGATTAGGTTTATTTGTGCTGAAGTTCGTAACATGTATGCACGAACCTGCTCTACTTGGTTGTGCTGCGCCTTTGGCACCTGTGCTTGGTGGTGCGTTTTGTCCCCTTGCGCTTTGCCTAATGCGGTTTCGAGCAAGTCGTATTATGTACAAGGCGCACTCTTAGTCCCGACCGGGCGTTCCAACGGGCCCAGGCGCCTAGCTCATAGGCGCCTCATCTTACCAAGGACTGCGCAACCATACTCCATCGCCCGCTGGGGAGGTCATGCAGCCATACCGGCCAACATGCCAGGTTGCTAGTGCGCCATGATTGCCTCTCCTGGGGATCGCACCACACCAGCTAGCATGTATAGCCACTTGGCGGGAAGAGGGCCGGGATTCGAACCGTGGATCCCTGGACAGCATGTCAGTGTCTTTCCCAATAGACGACCCATTGTAGGTAATGCTGGAAGCTACAAGACCGCGACACGTATGAGTTGTATTGCCCATGCAACCAACGCACGCAGGGTGGTTTGCGCTCCCCCCATCACCACCGCCGCCGCCGCCAAGTCCTAAACCGCCTCCACCGTTCCCGAATCCGCCACCATCGCCACCGCCGATACCTCCGTCACCGCCACCGCCGATTGCTTGTAAGTATCTTTTTAGAGGCGATCATGCGGATATCTTCTTCGGATAAGCGCCATGAAAAAGTTGCAACAAAGTGAAACGAGGGCATGCATGCAACCATAGCTGTATGGCGCTGCTAGTGCTGCACGTACGTATATTGCCCAGTTGGCAGTTTGCACACTGTGGCACCGCCGCTGCCTGCCTGCCTGCAGCGCAAGTCTTACTTCGCCTGGTCAACGGAAGTGATTCCAATGAGGGCCGCGTGGAGGTCAGGTACAACGGCGCCTGGGGAACTATATGGTAAGCAAGTCGCCCTCATGTGACTGATGCTACTGATGCCGATATACGTACATATCTGGTTCTTGTGCATGCGTTTGTAATTTTGGGCGCAGAGACGGATAGATGTAGCCCGCCGTCGTCCCTAATCATTCCAATGCATGGTTTCTTTAATTGTTATGTCAGTGTCCACACCACTCTGGAGACCGGTTAAACGGGTAAGTGTCCCCGCCCGTGACAAACGTCCCCTCGCATGCAGTGCCGACTTGTTCGAGGAAGTCGACGCTCGTGTCATCTGTCGGCAGCTAGGCTTCTCCGGTGGCATGGTTGTAGCGAACTCGGTCTTCGGCGGCGCAGCCTCCACCACTAGAATTTGGCTGGACAACCTGAATTGCTCTGCAACGAACACTGACATCACCCAGTGCGCCCATAATGGCTGGGGGGTTCACAACTGCAATCACAACCAGGACATTGGAGTTCGATGCAGTGAGTAAAAAATTGGATTAACTGGACCGTGTCGGCGGCTCCATCACGTTTCATGCCTAATTGATTACCAGCCACACGCACTTCTAATTTTACCAATGTTGTAAACAAATTACTAAGGTCAAAACATCTGGCGTTGCAAAAATGTCAAAATGGGCCGTAATGTGGAGTGCGGGTCCCCGTAATGTGGAGTGCAGGTCCCCGTAATGATTGTGTGGGATAGGGGGGTTCAGCTTCACCCGTGGCCACTAACCTGGCAGTCCCTACCTTCCCCGGTATTTCGGGGCACCCTCATCCGGTCTCCCATGCCGACTTCTCCGAAATCAGTGCTCTTCCCGGGTTCAGCACCCACCACCGGCATCCAGCGGAATCTGCCCGTAATGTGGGGTGCGTGTCACCGTAATGTGGGGTGCGGGTCCCCGTAACATGGGGTGAGGGTCCCCGTAATGTGGGTGCGGGTCCCCGTAATGCCTATCCGTAAACTCAGTCCGTGAAATGTCTCTCGCGCTTTACGGCAAGTCCGTCTCCGTAAAACACCCCCATTTGACGGTTTAGTTTACGACAAATCCGACTCTCCGTTTTCTCAGAGTGAAAATTCAGTAGGCTGCCAAATAATCGGAAGGATGCCGCTTGCAGGAATGAATGAACATGACAGATGTTGAACCTCGTTTTTCCCTTTAGTTTTTTTCTATTTCCTCACTACTGTTATTACTATTATTAATCCCAACGTTACTTTTGTTGAATTTTGTTGCTATTACCATCACTTTTGTTAATTTTGTTGCTATTACTGTCGCTATTTCACTGTTAATCCTATTCCTCTTATTATTGATTATTCTAATATTACGACAGAATGTTTGGATCGATGTCCAGCTGTCCCTTCATTTCATGCCCATGCATGAATTTGTAATGGCGCATATGCTGCATTTACTTCGAATTTCTTTCTTTCCGCAGACACAACGATTCGGCTTATCGGTGGAATGGCCCCGTGGGAGGGTCGGCTGGAGGTTCGACACCCTAACGGGAGTGTTGCTTGGGGAACGGTATGGTAAGTGCAGATGCTATCTACATAAGGCGTGATTAAAGTGGTAGCGCGGCGGTGGCTATTGACAATATGAATCCTGGTATAGTACGCCCACTGGGCATGGGTGATGAGGCGTTTTTACACGAGGGATGTCCCTTCGCAGCTTTTTCATTAATTTTTATCAGCTAATCAGCATTTGGGCCTCTACCTGCGCCGTACCTGCTATGCTGGTGCACATGTACTGCATGCACATATGCTGAACATATACTGAACGTATACTACGTGCACGCACTGATGACCATACTCAGAATTTACGCCATACACTGTCCAGGTCGTTGACCGACCCGATATCCAAAACACGCACATCAGTCCATTCGATGTAACTTGAGCTAACTAAGGTACCATTCATGGCGGTAGATATCGTGTCTTTCCTCTTGACCCGCGCAGTTCCGATGGGTTTGACCCAATCGAGGCGTCATTGGTGTGCAGCCAACTGGGCTACAATGGCGGTGTTATCTTACCTACAACTACCTTTGGCGCCGGGAATGCGACTGCTCGTGTCTGGCTCTCTGACCTCAAATGCAACACCTCCCACAGCAACATCTTCCAGTGTGGAGCTCTTTCCTGGGGCAATAACAGCTGTACGCATGCGAAGGACGTCGGAATTCGTTGTGGTACGTGTGCAAGGCATGGCGTTGGGGAAAGCTCAATCATACAGCGGATCAGCAGGCATCTGGTATGACTGGGCCCAGTCGCACCGGGTATATATGACTACATAGAGCTGGATGACTCACTGGACCACAGAATGACTGGATGAGGACAGCAAATGACCTAGGAACGGCCATGCATGGCAGCTGGGCCACGAAAGCGGCGAAAGGTGCAATACATACGCACTGATTTTTGGGCGGAGCCCCAGCGCGAAGCGCGTTCGAGGGGCCCCGCCTCCTAGGATTGCCCATGTCCGTGCGCCGTCGTGCGTGCGACGTGTGTGCGTGTGTAACGACAAAATGTTCATGATCCGGTCAACTAATTCGCAACGTTTGTCATATGAATTGTCCTCTATTGCAAGGTATTCTTGGTTTGGCTGGAAAAAACTCTTTCCGCACAAACGGTCAAAGTAAAGCTCTGCGGTCTCCATGGACCCAAGTCAACATCCACCCAACGCCTCTCGCGCTCATCTTTGTTGCAACAGGTGCCGCATGTTGAATAATTGGATTATGAGCAGATGGCGCGTGCTAAATTGAACTTCCATAGAGTTCTGATGTTTGAACATCAAGATGCCACCAACATCAAGATTTGCCTTTCTGTCTTGCCAGATGTCCAGTTCCGATGGCCGAAGTCCGGGTCTCACCGCGGCTTTTTCGCACCCTGTTTTTGCCTTAAATTTGCTATGTAACTATTGATGGCAAACTTTAGAGGTTCACGTCTGCTGCGGGCGTGCAACTAAAGGGCTGCTTGCTTGCCGACGGACCAAACAACTAGCTACAGTTTCACTACAAAACAAGAATGCTTCAAGCTTGTTTTTTGATATCTGCTTGACAGATAGACGGATGTGGTAGTGCAGAGGCGTCTAGCGTTACGATAATATTGCAGATCTTGTGACCGCCGTTGGCGGCGCGTACTGCAGCTTGGTTTCGGGGCTATCCTACCTGCTTGAGCTTGCTCAATCTATGCACGCCGATCCACCTTCAACATCAACGACACCCTCAATGGCACCCTTTCACTCTCTCACATTCTTGCGCTGTAACAGAGTTTCCGTTGTAAAGCAAGCGGCCTGTACGGATTGTAGGGGGTCCCGCCCTTTTTCCGGCTTCAAGGAAGCCGACCCCCTACTTGTTGCACTTTTGGATCAAGCGAGGAAGGCGTGAATACATCTGTCGCTCGGGGAGGTGCCCAAATACATACACTGGGTGACCGGGTCCTTGAGCCTAAGTAGCCCAGAACCATATGTTCGTTGGGATACAACTATACGCCCCTCCACAATACTCGTTCTGTATACACTAATTTGAGTGTCTCATGTGTTTGTCGTGTTGCCTACAGGGCCATACAGGTTCCCTCCGGCACCGCCGCCGCCTTCACCGCCCCCCAGCCCTCCACGGCCACCGTCACCACTTCCGCCTCCGCCCAGTCCTCCACCCCCGCCGCCCCCACCAGCAAGAGGTAGAATATGCTTCTGCAGTGTAAATGGTCCGTCGTCAGGCCGCTGACTTCGACAATACGTTTTGTGCAACTTGCCGTCAGCTCGTTACATCGACAGCGGAAGTCAGCCGATAGAGTACCAAACTAAATTATTCACATAAATTATTCACACACTGCAACAATTATTGTACCCTCAGTTCCTACCAGGCATCGATGCACCCATGCCTGTACATGTATGTATGTATGTGTACACATACAGGTCTACATATACATATACATTATGCGTTAAAGTGTGGATAGCCTTCCACGCCATGTCTATGTTTATGACGCGTTCGTTTCTAAGTATTTGATGTTATTGGTCCATGTATGCGTCCATTTGCATGCGTTTGCCATCCCAACCAGGCTGTGTGGCTGTCAATGTCACTTGTCAAACCTTAAGTGTCGACTTGACCGTCTGCACGCACGGCCTCGTGACCGTTCCGTGCTCAGACCCGCTGCCGTCCATGTGTGTCAGCGGTAAGTTGATTGCCGTCGTACATCGGACCCTGATGCGTGCATGTGTGTAGACTGACATGATAGCATCGAGTGCGTCGGTATAACAAATTCGCCGTCGTCATTCATCATTCATCTATGGTAGCTAGATAGGTAGACTGACGTTTTGTTGTGCGAAGTGGCATTTTAGGTGACCTTGGTTCGCTGCTGCAGACGCGCCCCAAGCGAAGGCTTTGGTCCGGGGCCTATTTATCTAATGACGGCATTTATCCCAGATGATGATGTCCAGAAGGCCCGCCTGAACCTGCATTCGGCCACCACACGTCACAAGCCCACACTTCACTGTCAGTGCGTTGCCTCTCCTTGCTTTGGTGTGCTATATATGTGTAACTGGATACCACCCCAGAGATTAGCAACCGGTGGATATTCGTTGACGGGACGAAGCTGAAGGTCGTTTCAACTGATGACTCGACACCAGTAAACTACAAGTGGAGTTCCGGGTCGCCCGCAGTCAGCGTGCCTGGCAGCTCTTCTAACAAGGACTGCGCACGGATGGTAGTGTCCCTGAATACCACAAGTGGGAACGTTACCTACACTATGATCGACACGCTGTGCAGCGAGAGGTTCCCTGTCATGTGCAGGCGTAAGTACATATACATACGGGTTTCGGCTCCAATCTTTGGGTGCATCATTTTGCATTGCGCTGTGCAGCTCTAGCTGCTCTGACTTCCTGTGTGTACATGCGCCAACAACGAACGTGACGAGTATGTGAATGTATGTGTGGACCTTTCAAGATGTTCAGCTTGCGTGCACCCTGCCGCTGGCACGTCTTTCGTTGCCGCCGTTCGTTGTGCAACGGCGGGTGCGTGGGAAATGAACAGCTAGCCCTTCCGTCGCACCTGGGTCGCCTGCTGCGTAATAAACTTGCATGGTGATATTCGTTTGCTATTGGAACACTAGTGATTATTTTGCGCTGAAAACAAGCCCCATCGTGGCAAACTGAGCGTGGCGAATTCGTTTTAAATGCGTACACGCATTTACTGTTACATCCCACTTATTAGCGAGTATACCAGTATGACGCTAAATACCGGTTGTAATGCCCACCCATCTGTGCAGGTGCACAGAGCATGTCGGTGACCTCAGTGGCGAATGAGGTCACGGCCATCCAGCAGTACATGCAGCCCCTGTCGGTGTCCTACGCTCAGAACGGGCAGGTCGGTTCGTGGTCGGTAGGGTCACATACAGTGCGTTTCGTGCAGTAATGAGCCGTGGCCAACGAGCTTTTCGCAGGCTTGGCTGTGTTTATTCAATTAGCCCTGGATAATGAGCTCTTGGCTGGATGGGCTGTTACCGGGACCCCGTGCCAGCTAAGCGAGCCATGTTTGTTGAAATTGATCGAAGCAGTGGCCGTTGTCGATGCGCAGGTTCAGCTGCTGTTGCTGGACGGCGTTTATGACCAGCCGTCAGCTCAAGCGGTTTGCGATGTCCTGGGCGGTGCCTTGGCGGAGCCGAGCAGTGAAGACATGGCTCTGTCTATCTCGGCTATGATTGGCGACACGACGTGGTCCCTTAAGACAAACAACCAAACGGCATCGCTAAGGACACAGCGAACCTTCGTGGGTATCGAATCCTGGATGGGACTGAATGGAGACGGTGCGTATGCGTGCGCTTTCGTTGACCTATAAATCTGCTCATTTTCATTCCTGGTGTCCATCCATTGCCATCGAGCGCAGGAATACAATAATGCTCTTGTACGAATGACGGTTTTACTGATGAATGCGTTGATTCCAATGAAATTGCGTCTCTATAACAAGGAGTTCCCAGTTGTGCTTGAACACCTTCGACTCCGCGCCTGACGGAGTATTTACTCAACGAGTACACAAGTGCCGGCACGCTTGCCACCGACCTGCCGTGACAATACATGCAGCGTACTCTCAGCGCTGGACTTGGAGCTCCGGAGCGAGTCTGCGAGCGACGTACTGGGCCTCAAACCAGCCTGATGCGTCCCTTACTGTCGCCTCGGCAAATATCTCGAGGACCGGAAAGGTACTCAGACGCGTTGAAAATGAGGATACTTTGTTACATGAACAACAGACGGCACAGGGGCTAGATGTGTACTCGTTGAGGTGTAAGTACGACCGCCTCTACATTTGCTACTTTTACCGTTTCAGGGGGGGAGTTCAGGTTGACCGGCAAGTTTTTGTTGGCCCTTTTGAAGTCTGACGGTTACAACTATTACAACAAAGCCGGTAGCTGTGGTCATCATGGCCACGTAGGTGGTACTCCTTCGGCTCGTTGTCGGAGTATGTGGCATGGCCGACGCATCCCTGCTGCCCACTTCAGTGGATCGTTCCCACCCCGTTATTGATCATGCATCACATTAAATGCGCCCATTGCTGCTGCCAACCCTGCCGTACGTAGAACATGTGCGCAATCGCTCGCGACGACTCAGTATTCACAATGAAAAACTGGTACGCGGCACCATGCACCGGATACTTCGCACGAGCCATGTGCGCAAGTAAGTAATTCGGTAGGAGTGTATACACGAAGCTCATACGGTGTATGTGGCACATGACAATGTCCTTTTTTATTAAATTGTAAAGCAATGTCCGTATGGTGTGTTGGCTGCAACTTCCCTTACGGATGCTGTTTAATCTGTAAATGACGACGTACGAGAGGGCAACCTTGTGTACGGCAATATGCATGTGCAGGGAGCGCGTCCAGCATCCCGGCGGCAGTGCGAGTGAGATCGATACCTCCGGATGTCATGCTTTTGGTGGACTCAACATTGTATACACTCTACAGCACCTTCATGGCGTGGCCCGAAGCCAATCAGTTCTGCAGAACTCAAGGGGGAGGCCTTGCTACACTTGAGACCACGCATAAGGAAATGGTGAGTTGCTTGAGTGTCTTCCTAGAACGCACAAGCAAGTTGCCACAACCGGTACACCACCTTGCTTGAGGGCCAGGACGTTTGTCTATATGTTGAGTACACTAGCTAAGCACACATGAGCACACTATGGACGAGTCGTCCATTTTTCGCAGGCCATTGCCATAATTCATGCGGTTCATTACGTTCATACGTGCAAGTTTCGGCATACAGCGCAGAGGTGCAAAGAACCAGCAGTTGTAAACGGCAGCCAGTAACACGCCCAGATCTTGCATGCTTGCTTGTTATGGCGTGAGGTAGGTGCAACGAAAATCCAGAGGAAACCCGTCACGGGGGCGCACGCCTCAGTTGAGGAACATTCTATTTTTCGTAATTAGGATCACGGTACCCACGTGTTCAATACAGCTGTATACATGGGTTTAAGTATCTTAAGGCTGGTCAATCCAACCATTTCAAACAGCTCCCTGCTGAGTGAACGGCGGGCATGCGTGCCCCAGTCCGTCTGCACCGAAGGCGAGTGAGCAGCGTTATTACTGCTGTTCCCTTTGCGTATAACGCTGCGGCCTAAAACAGAAGGGGGTTGTAGTGTGTATGCACAGGTTCTCGATCAGCTTTGATTGTACACATGTCGGTAATTCTTGACACTCCCAGCAAAAGCAGATATTCCTCCACGACATATTAATTCGGTAAACTGTTATCTTCACCTTTACTTATTTAATTAAACCCGATGCATTGCAGGTCCATCATGCGATGCGCCGGTACTTATCTAAGCTGCCGACACTCCCAATCAATATCACTGTTTGGTTTGGGGGTAACGATAGAGCAACGGAGGGTGACTACGTCTACGCATCTGACCCACGCGAAGACGCTGAAGGGCCTTGGGCTTCCGTTTCGAGTTCAAATTCTGGTGATGCCGACTGTGGCGCAATCCGGGTCAAGTCCAAGGGAAACCCGTCTTGGATAAACTTGCAATGTGGCGGCGGCATCCTGAACCCGGTGCTATGCAGCAGTAAGTTTACCATGGCCAGAGGTGGATCGGAATCGTGTACTGATGTTAGGGCCGCCGTCAGGCCATCGGTGATGATCCCGTCAACACGTCCCATGGGGGGTCCAGGGAGGACGTCCATGGTTCCGCCTGCCTAGCTACATTATTGAAGCTGCATGCTGCGTGGTTGTTTGGCTTCCATACATGTTTTTCAATGTCCGACTTCCCCTTGCCATCGTTGCTGATAACGTCCCTCACTTATCCATATGCTTGGATTCCGTCCACTTCAGAAACCGTAACCGCATCGAGCTTGGCCACCAACAAGGACATCATCGCGTCATCCGCTGCTCGCGCCATATCCCCGTCATCTACAATATCATACAATGACGACGAGTTCCTGTCAGTAGGGAATCTTTGGGGGCGAACAAATTGATAGGGGTGTGCTGCGAATTATATACATCCTCTTGCGTGATGCATCGTTACCGCTCCGAAACGTACGACCATGGCCCACATTTGTTTGTGTTGACAGTTGTCAGTGGTATTTATGCTGCATGCATGCCGGCGTGCGTGCAACAGACATCATGACTGTCGTGTATGGGAACCCGCACACAGGATCTTCGACGTGTTATCCTCATGGAAGGTTGGAGACTCAATCTGCAGGGTATGTCATATCTCGCTGCTTGTTTACGTAGCATACTCTTGTTACTCTTGTTTCGACGAGCTGGTATGTGGCGTTTGCGCAGCAAGTATCGCGATGGGCGGGAAATAAGTACGAACACGTCATCATTGTCATCGGTTGCTCACTTCCATGATCATGGCCGAGCGAGGATACAATGTGCCATCTTTGCATATCCGCAGGCGCACAACTCTGAGCTCGCATACTTCGATGGGTCGGAAGACTTCGAAGTTGCGTACAAAGGTGCCGCTGCCTGGGGGAAGACCGCCGTCATGAACGCCAGTGTGGACGACAGCGTTGCATTCTGGTTCGGCGCCAGGCAGTCCTCTACCAACGTCTGGGTATGGTCAAGCGGCAGCATGGTTCCCGTGAACAAGCTGGGCACAGTTACGAGCAGCACCTCTTCAGCAGGTTGTGGTGTCCTCAATTTCTTGTTCTCCAATGGACAAGGATTTAATAATGTACCAACACTGGGCGCGGCGGACTGTCGTAACGTCAACCGCTTCCTTTGCAGACGTGAGTGTTCGTACATGTATGCATTTCTGTTGAGCACTTATAACGAGGAAGCGTCACCACCCCTGCCCCCTGACGGCACAATATCAGAACTGATGCTTCTGCGTCTGCAGTCGTTTATTTGCTTGATTTACTGCTTCCGACGCCGTATTGCGTTGACCCACACGGCCATCGCTATCTAGAAATTAATTCACAACATCCTAAAGCCATTCTGGCATTTCGCTCAGGATATGGATCTCGCCAGTAATGAAACTTCTCTGCCTCAATCTGTGTGCATCGATTGCAATCATGCAAATGCAGGCGCAAAGGCGTACCGACCACCGTCGAAGCTGACCGCACCAGCGGCTACAATCGAGCTGGGACAAACACGCTACGCCCTGTACCCGACCTTGCTCGCAAAGCCGCTTGCGGACGACTTGTGCCAGCAGGCGCGTACGCATGCATGTACACGTTAACCTACCATGCATAAGCTGGCTGGCACACAGCTTGGTTAGTGGTTGCTCATGCAGTACACGTGGGCTACATATAGATGCAATGGCACTTGACAGCCTACCCTATCTAAACCGCAAATTTCATCCACGCGTATACGTACATTTGGGCAAGTCCATACATGTGCATGCACCAGGTATTGGCTCCACCGACATCGCCAGCCGCACCACCTTGCTCGCACGTACCTCAGCTTTGCGCGCCGAACGAGGCATTGCTCGCCTAAGTAGGCATCTAGCAGCGAGGAGGAGGGTATACTGGGGGGCGTGCGTGTGTGAATTCTCGCTCGATCCATGCTATAATTCGGCACACTGCGTGATGGCCGACCGTTGCAACAAACGTTCAAATGAGCTTTTGTTGCAACAGATTGATTATCCTGAAACCGAACCTTACATGCGCACGTGTTTTGCTTGATTTGCACGCAGAATGGCGGCGTCGTTGCATCTGTTGGCGTGGAGAGTGATGCCCGACAGCTCCTTACCATGCTTCAGGATTGGGCCTCAAACGCTCCCTCGGCAGTGGCCTCGATGATCAGCTGGCTGAGCGCCACGGACTCCGAGGGCACTGGGTCTTGGACCTGGGCCACAGGCGTGCCTGTACAGTACGGCCGATGGGCCCAGTATTACAGACCACCCATGGGCGTCAACAAGGGCTGTCTGGCCTGGCGCATGGACTGGGCATCCGGGACGGACTTTTGGGATGCGGTCAGTTGCTCCACTGCAGAGGCATTCCCCTTGTGCTCATTCGGTAAGGCATCTGGAGACCATGACGGGGAGCGAGGTCGATCGACGTCGGAGGGCGTAGGAGGTCGATCGTGATGGGAAATGCGCCTTGCCATTGCATTTCTTGATGTGCTGACGAACGATCATCATGGTTGCGTAGGTATGTAATGAACCACATCTGTGTTACGTCTTGGGCGCATGCAGATCTCCGGCGATTTGCGTGCTCATCCAATGCCGATGCCGCCCGAGTCTCAACGAGAGAGGTCATGTACTGCCCACCGGGTACAGTCATAACTGGAATCAGCGGAGGCATACCTCAACAGCCGGCAAATACCACTCTCACTAGCAAGACCGCTATCAGTCTTCGCTGGTCACCAATTTGCGGCAGCCCTAGTGCACTGGCTACAGTGGCACAAGGTAAACATGTCATGTATGGCATTCATTCTGGTGGCCGACGGACCAATCGCTAACTTATTAATATGCTTTATTTCCAAGTCCGCATTTGCAATATTACGGACTGGGTTGAAATACTGTTGACAATCATGTTACTGGATGGCGACGACCTGAACGTCCTCCCGTCTACTTTCGCGCGGCGAAACAGGGACCGCCTTGGAGCCAAGCTGCAGGGCGGCCTGGGGCATCCCACGTATGCAAGGTCAACCCTTCACAGTCTACGGCGGCCACATCGAGTGCGCCAAAGCCTGTGGAGTAGCGGTGAACGGCGTGTCTGGCCCCTTCATGAGCCCTCTCCTCGCGGTGGGTCGAGTTGGCAGGTCGTTTTAGCGCTTCGCTGGCGTTGTGTTTTAGTCGCATTCACGGCTCCGGCTACTCCGGCCAACTAAGACAGAATCGACGGTCTTGCGGCAGTGGCGATAAAGCATCGATTGCCAGCCGTGTTAGCAAACACGTTTTTTCCTTACCGTGTCACATGTCGGAAGTTTAAAGCGCTCTTACTGGGTATACTGGGTGTACTGGTTGCACGGGTTGCACTGCCATTCACTCTGATGTGCGTGATTGCAGGTCCTTGATGAGGATGGCTTCACCTGCTACTGCGCACGGGCGTTGCTGGGCCGCCAACTGAGTGTCCGCCTTGTGCAAGAGAATGCGGATTCGGAGGGCTTCTTTTTCGAGTACGGAAAGGATACCTCCATCGCCATGCTGTGCGCCAGCTCGGCAGCACTCCTCAGCCCCGGTTTTGTTTCGCCACACACCTTCGCATTAGGTGAGCGAAGGTTGCCATTATTAATTGATAAGATCTAGTATGGTATTGCCGATGCTATGTATCGTGGCCCAGAACAGCATATGTATGTAAGGCTTCTACTCATGCCGGATATATTTCAAAGACGGTCAAAGTAGTCAAAGCATGATTACGCCTGTAGAAGGTTACATTCCTTGCACACCAGCAGTATCGGGCTAGCCCCAGCTGCTCGCCCCTGGTTGTCATCTGTATGCAATCATCGATTTACTTGCTTGTAAGGCCCCGGGAAGCATCAGCGGAGCTGGGATAGGTGGGAGGCCTACAATGACAAGGAAGCGCTTCCTCTGTTTACATACACGCGCAGGCAACTTGACGGCGATCGGTTGGACTCCCAGCGCTGTGCTCTTGGTCGGTGACGTCAAGTACCGGGTCTTCAATCAGAACACAACCTGGGAGACAGCTCGACGCATGTGTAGCCTTACTGGCGGTCGCCTGGCCGTGCTGCGTGACACCAACACGCTGGCCCTAGGCATGATCCGGGCTAAGTTTCCGACTGTGGCAACACCTTTCTGGGCTGGTTTCTATCTTGCTCAGGCAGGCATCTATCGGTGAGTCGGACTATATTGCATGCATTATTGATGTCAGCAGGCTAAGTATGTAATGATGATTTCACCATTCTACGACTCCGATCAGTGCCGCGCACAAATAAATAAATACATATATATGTATGTATTCAGATATATGTAATCACGCATATATATGTATATATGTAATCACGCAGATGTATACATTTTTGGGCGAGGCGCCAGCGCGAAGCGCGTTCGAGGGGGCCCTCCCCCTAGGGTGACCCATGTCCGTGCGTGTGTGCGGTTGTTCGTGGGTAACGGCAAAACTTTCATTATCTGCTAAACTAACTCGCAGTATCTGTCATATTAATTGTCCTATATTGCAAGGTATCCTTGGTTTGGCTGGCAAAAATTGTATGCGCGCAAGCGGTCAAAGTAATAAAGCTCCGCGGTCTCCATGGACCCAGGCCAACGTCGGTCCACCCAACACCTCTCGCGATCATATTTGTTTCGACAGGTGCTGCGTGTTGAATAATTGACCTATGAATGGGCGGCGCGTGCTAAATTGAACTTCCATTGTGTTCTGGTGTTTGAAATCAAAATGCCATCAACATCAATATCCGCCTTTCTGTGCTGCCATATCAATACAATTGTATTGAAGCAAACTTTCAAAAACGTTCACCAGACTCCAGTTCCGAGTGCCCCGAAGTCCGGGTCACACCGCGGCGTTTTTTGCACCGTGTTTTGCCTTAAGTTGCTATGTACCTATTGATAGCAAACTTTAAAGGTTGACGTATGCTGCGGGCGTGCAACTGAAGGGTTGCATGCTTGCCGATAGACCAAACAACTCGGTTACACGACATAACAAGGATGTTTCAAGCTTGGCTTGTAATCATCTGTGCTTGACAGACGGATGTGGTAAGACAAAGGTGTCTAGCGTTACGATAATGCCGATTCGGTGACCGTTGCCGGCAGCGCGTACTGCAAGTTGGTTTCGGGGCTACCTACCTGCCTGAGCGAGCTTCCTGAATCCGTGCATGCCGATCCACCTTCAACATCAACGACACCCTCAATGGCGCCCGTTCACTCGCTCACACTCTTGCGCGGTAATAGAGTTTTCGTTGTAAGCAGCCTGTACGGATTGCAGGGGGCCCCGCCCATTTTCCGGCTTCGAGGAAGCCGACCCTTACTTATTTAAACTTGTATATCATAGTCAGATCTATACTTGATCATACATTCTATCAATGACCAGAGCATTGCAACCGCACGCAGATGGCTCGACGGCGCTGTGCTTTCAACAGAAGAGCTTTCACGAAGGACAGGTCAAACAGGTCAAAATTGCGGCGCCGCAGTACTTACCTCGATGACTTCGGCCAGCTCAACCCCTTTACGGACCGCCGACTGCAACGCAATGCTTCCATTTATTTGTGAGGCAAGCGCCATCACTGACAGCGACACACAAGGTGAGTCTGCTGCACATATGCCTCATTTATTTGGCCTATAGTCAACGGTGTACGTGCGAAGTTTGTCAACAATGGAAAGCGAATTATGATTATTAAATTGCTTCTCCGTACTGACGCTAATTATTTGCGAAGAACTAATTAATTAATGGGGAACTCGCATGCAATGGGAACTTCGCAAATTGTTCAAGGTCCCTAAAACTTCCCCACTGAGCCTCGCAAGCATTTCTCGCAAAACCTTAATAATTAAATCAGCCGTTGCATAGTTTCGGCGGCGGAATGGAGACCGGGGCTGTGGAGGATGTGACAGGTCGGAGAAGTCGGCAAGGAGAGGCGGCGACGGCCGGTGCGCCGATGGTGTTTGTGTTTGTGTTTGTGGCGACGGCCCGTCACGGCCGGCACGGGGCTGCGGCAGGCTGACAGGAAGGGCGGCACCGGAAGAGGGTGGGAGGCAGGGCGGGCCACTCACGGGCCGAGAAAGGCTGTTGCGCGCTTCACTGACGCTGGATTGAACGCTGCGATCGAGGTCGCAAACGTTTGTTTAAGGCGCTCGAGGTCGCAAACTTGAAACGTTTCTGGAAACACTCGGAGCAATGCCTCGCAATCAATTAGCATCGCAAATATTGCTAATTATTTCGGGCCTAATTATTATCGTCGCAAATAATTAGCGTCAGTACGGTAAATGTATTGCATGCTAATAGCTATATGTGCATTTACTTCTCGAATACGTCTCGATTACGTCTCGTTTACGTCTTGTTTATGTCTCGTTTACGTCTCGTACCAGCCATGCACGCCGTCCCCCTTGGCATGCATACCGATTATTTTTTTGTCGCTGTATCACTGGTGCCCTTACTTGCAGAGATAGCGCCAGACTACAAACTGATTAACATCTGGATCAGCAGCCTTTCTGGAGTTTGGGACCTGTCCTTGTACTCAAGCCACGTGGTCTCGTGGCACAGGGCTCAGCGTATCTGCAACTCTAAGGTAACTTCCATCGACCGCAAAGCAACACTATTCAATCCTTCGCCTATTTGCCTGCGTACATGCCATTGCCGGCTGCCTAAACTTGCTGAGACTCTCTCCCCGCCTGAATCGCCCGCTCTCAGCTGCTGCTGTGGGTGCCCCAGCGTATAGCCATACGTACATGCATGTCAGGTCTATTTTGTCGAAATCTCACTCAATCTGTGCCAGTCTCATTCATGGCGTCCGTGTATGGCAGTTGCATACCTGGCCGAGGGTTACCATACCATCGTAGGACTGGGAGTTAAATTCCTTCTGCATAGCCCCTCTTCGTATTTCCGCCTTCGTGGCGTGGACGCAACCTTGTGGCTCACGGACATATACCCAAACCCTATCTGACAATCCATGGTTGATCCCGCCGGCGCAGGGTGGGGACTTGATGTGGTTCTACAACCAAGAGGAGGACGCCCTAGTGTCCAGGTGGCTAAGTTCCTCGAAGATGACGGCCCCTGTCTGGATGGGCCTCGCAAGGAGCTTTTCAGGAGACCTAGGATGGCGGACCCCAACGGTGAGTTCGTTCAGCTTTTTGTCACCGAGCAGGTGCCGACCCGGGGGTACATATAAACCTTGTCTTGCACTGAGGCGCGTGCCCCAATGCAAAGACATCAGGCTTACGGTTACCCTAGATAAACCTTTCCTAGGTACCCTATCTATAACGAATGCTAGGCCTGACATGCAATACTGGCATACATACATGGGTAGAATTATAAGCCAATGCAATCAAGAGCAGTCCTAAGGCTGCTGCCCCAAATCCTCATAAATCACACGGCAAGCGCACATGCTTGCCTCTCAGAGTGAGCTGTATCTTCTGCAGTAGTGTTCGATTGTGCTGCTGTGTGATGGGTCGTATAACGAACCCGCAGGCGTCTGCTAACGCCACTGGCCTCTCTTTGTGGACGCCGGCATACCTGGTTGACAACAGCAACAACGGCGGGGGAGACTGTGCGTCCTACTTGTCCAACAGCAGTATGCAACTAGTGCAACTGCGGGCGTGCAGCGACGAGCTGGCTTTTGTTTGCAAAGCCCGCCAATCACTCGACAGCGACAGCGATGAGATGCCATCAGCAGTCTTTCGTCGTGGAGTTGCCGAATACACGCTGTTTGAGAAGCGTGCGACGTATGCTGAGGCTAGCGCAGATTGTCAAGTACGGGGCGGTCATCTGGCCTATTGGGATGGTGAGGAATGTCGCACGTATGGACTGAGAGTGAATGATGAGTCAACAATTTCTGTGCTGAAATGATCATCTACGTGCTGATGTCTTTGCACAGGAACTAGCTAACCTGGACCTTCGAACCCTTTCTTGTGTGCACAGATATCGACGAGTTCTACGACGTCATGAGTATGGTGTACTCCTGGATGCAGGGCCTGACTTCACAGAAGTTAGTCCGTGTGTGGTTCGGAATGACCCGCGACCCCATCGTGAAAAACCGCTTTGTGTACAGCACGAATGTGGCAGTGGTAGGGCGAACCGCTTGGGCGTCTGGCCAGCCGGACAACTATCTTGGCACAGAGATGTGTGTGGAGGGCTGGATTGATATGACGGTAAGGGCCGCGCGTGAGTGGGGTTGGTAAGGATGGCCATCGCTACCATTGCGTGGTTTGTGTATACGACATAGCGACACATATTCTACATATTCATTCAGTACTTCATGTTGGAGACATACGGGTACACGAACCGACGTTAAACGTGTATGTGTTGTCTCGAAGATGTCTTGTAGCAGTAGGACTCAACTTGCTACAAAGACGATCGATGTGCACCCTACCTATGTGGCGGCATGGCTGGCGGCAGCCTCCGGTGGCATTTCGGTCAGATTAATGTCGAAAATGAATTTGCCACGGGTTTACATCCTTATTATCCTTGTGTGATGTGTTTTTATACTTGCTACAGGCATCTTTACGTCAATCCAGGAACTTGGCGCTGCAGTGGAACGTAAGTGTTTAGGTGTTTTGTGCACGACTTGACAGACCACAGGGCCACTGCCAAGCTGGCCCTGTTTGGTTACGATTGGCATACATGGAGTTGCATCGCTTAAACGACATCGCTGTTTTCTGCATTGTGTTTGCAGGATGTCACCTGCGAAAAAGAGCTTCCGTACCTCTGCAAGGTCTTGCCGGACTTGTCAACGCCAGCAGTTTCATCGTCACAACCTCTGCCCACCTCAATCTCGTTTACTGGCGAGAACGGTACCACGTACACGTGGTACAACAAGGCGATGGCGTGGTCAGCAGCCCAAACATACTGTACACGCCGCAATGAGGTGAGGTCGAAGTAATGCCATAGCGAGGTATTCGTGTACTGCAACGTGTATTGGATTTTACAAGATCAAACGTCCATATAACGCCGACAGCTGCCATGTATACCATGCATGCAAAATGCAAGCTCCGTTGCAGTCACTTTGCGTATTTACTTATCGGCGAGCAGTAAGTGTTGTAAATATAGAATTATGAATGCCCTATTGGGCATGCATGCCGAACGCTCAGCATGTCCAATATGGCATACACATTTACAACAGCGAGAACGGAAACACTGCATTTTTGCCGTTGAACATTGCGTGTGACTGACGCCCTCGCTCATCGCGGTATCGTTCGTTGCAGAGACTGCTGGTACTCAACAGTTTTGATGAGCACAAGCTCATTATTGAAGAATACTATGAGTGGTCAGTATATGCCGTGTAAAGGTCAAAGCGGGCTGCAGGGCCAGGCAGTGATGCGGATCGACCATCCGTCATGATTTATGGCGCGCGTGCGACGGATGTTAGAAGCAAATGGGAGGTTAATACTCCAATATTTATATGTGCGTCTTGCAAGCTGGGGCTGCTGGGTGAGCTAACATCGCTAACATCACTAACATCACGGACTAAAGAAGGCCGCAGACATGTCTAGAAGTGAGGGTTGAAGAGGGTCAACGCGCGCGATAGGGGGCTGAACATATACATACGCCCGCCAAAGAGCGAGGTGCGCGCAGTCGTACAAAGACACAGCCTTAGACACCCGCCGTGGATGCTGATAATGTATTGCGAGATAATTGTTTCTATCTTGCACTGGGAAATAATTGCGTCCAAAATTTTCTGTACTGTTCCTACACCCTAGTCCAACTGGCTAAACTGGCTCATCACGCACTCATATACGTAAATGCATCTTGCTATGACGCACGTGCAGGTCATATACTCGCATGGACGTCACAGAGGAGATGCGCATGCTGTGGACAGGGTATGATGCAGATGGTACGTTCCTTATCGCCTGCTGTGCGCCAATGTGCTTGCTGAGATAAAAAAAGCGGGCGTAAGATGGTTTTTTTCACATTGCGGTGATTGGCTTTTCATACGTTTGTGTCAATAATCACTCGGACTGCAAGGAGTTAACAAAACTAAATTCCATTTAACCCACTTCACATTTGGGTATGACGGCCCCTTCACTTAACTGCAGCGGTCCTTCGAATGTACGGACGAGGATATCAGCCGTTTATCACCACTGGGTTGCCAGAGGCGCGCTCATTCACGTGCATGGCGCTCAACCTGACAATGCGAGGAACCGCAGCTGCATCCATGGTGCCATGTTCGTCACAAATTCGGCCAATGTGCAAGCGTGAGAACGGAGCCAATATCCGTTTGTCAAACGGAGCAGGAGCATGGGAAGGCCGTTTGGAGATTCAGTACAACGGTACATGGGGAACAGTCTGGTGAGTTGCCACATACAGTCCGTTACCACATATAAAGTGCGTGCGGGAACGTTTTAGGCCGCGCACGTTATGGTGTTTGCTTGCTGGTGGATGGCGATCGATTCTGAGTTTGGTATGCCACAAGCAAGTTACATTCACCAAGCAAACGTTAGCCCGGAGGAATCCTCACCAAGCAGTGCACAATGCGCTTTGACCATCCACCTGATGAGGTCATGGAAGGCATCTACCTGCAGGTACATACTGAGGCTGTTGTGGCTACTGCGGCCCAGGCTCGTGCACGATTGTACATCAATTGCGAAAGTCTTACCTGCAACCAAACGTTTGCACCAACATGCATACTGGCGGATCATATCCCTTGAAATATTAATTATTCCAATCGACAGATTTGCATACATAACATGACAAAACACACTGGTCCGCAACGCTGTTCTGCGTGCAGCGCGGACGGCTTCACGACTGACTCTGCTCAGGTCGTGTGTGCCCAGCTTGGCTTCACTGGCGGCAGAGCGTTTTCCTCGAGAACAGTGTTCGGAATGGGCACCGGCCCAGTCCTGCTCGATGGAGTTCAATGCGACGCACGTGTTCATGCGTCTTTACATTTATGCCCCAGCAACGGATGGGGCATAACTGACTGCTCTCACGAAAATGACGTGGCTGTTCGATGCGGTGAGTCTGATACATACACATCCATGTATATCCATGTATGTTCCGATTAAGGTGGTGACGCAGCAATTCACTACTACGACATCAATTAAATCCCTTGAATGTTTATCCTGTGTATTCTTATGTATGCAGACAACCCCAACCTCCAATACGTGCGTCTTGTGGGCGGCGAATCGGTTAGGGAGGGGCGCGTGGAGGTGTGGTTCAATACAAAGGAGAACATCCTCGGGGAGTGGGGAACCGTCTGGTGAGTAAACAATGCTACTAATTCACCTGCAACGGTCTGCCTGCCTGTCTGTCTTACCAGCTTGCCCGTATAGGGGGGCAAAGCGAGTGCGGCGGTGAGGCCGATTCATCCCGGCATTCATCATCAGTTCCATTTGTATTCGAGTTGGGTTACATTCCTGGCCGGCAGATGTAATTCTATATATACGTTTCCATCTATTTGGATATCAGCCGGAAATGGAAACATGGTGCAGCGTCACGGGGCAAATTGCGTGGTACAACTTATACAACGAATCACGCAGTACGGGGTGTATGTTCTACCTAGTCAATCACCATGCAATGGACTGTGCAGGGCCCTCTAGCTATCGCCCTTGCATTAGGTAGTGCGTGTCACTCCACAAGTGTCAGCAACCTCCACATGAAGTACGAACTAAATGCGTGATGTGATGTAACCGTTACAAGGTGGACCCCGATTTAGGGTATGTGATACACTCATCATCAATCTAACAGCAGCCGTACGCATGCACCTACCCGCACACGCACTTATGCATCCACCCGCACCCGGCCACCTCCCACCCGCGTTGGAGGTGGGAGGGAAGCGGCCGTTAGTCAAAAGGGCCGCGGATAATCTGGACGACGAAAATAGATACAACAACTGTGCCGTGCAGTGCCGTGCATAAAAATGACTTTCCCTCTCGGTCTGCTTAAATGTTCCTGTACCAGCGATGACGGCTTTGGCGCTGAAGAAGCTCAAGTTGTCTGCAGACAGTTGGGGCTGAGTGGTGGCACTGTCAAGTCATTCGGCCCCGGGACTGGAAAAATATGGCTGGACAACGTTCAGTGCGACCCTAGGATACACTTTCACTTGGCCATGTGCGACAACAACGGCATTGGTGAATCAAATTGTCGACACACGGAAGATGTGGGAGTGCAATGCGGTGAGTTCGTTCCAGGGTGGGGTGGCTATCTTATTTTGCGGAGTATCTACAGCGAGAGATACCCCGGGGTTTGAAGCGCTGAAAGTATCTGTATATTGGGAGATATATCCGGCTGGAAACGGCTCCAATTATCTACAGATATTCGCAGGCCTGGTGCGCTATCGGGTATGACCACCTGCAAAGGAGCTGTTTGCACTCAGGAACCTCTGTTTTTGACGTCACCTTAAGGGATTCGACCCTGAGCGGGAGATACGGACTGAGAATCTGACTGCCCGAGTATCTATCGCTGGGTAGAACTCATGCCCCGCCATGGGCCTTCAAGTATCTCATTCGTATTTTTTTCAAGAGGGAAAAGTATCTGCGAATTGCCAAACATTTCGGCCCAATATATATCTTTATCTAAAGAGACCTCCCTGGTTCGTTCCTCGGCGTCATGAATAATTGATCCCAATGCACACGGAAATGAATTGAAAGACGTTGTATTCATGCATCGCTGCAACGGGGCGGCACTAACGTTGCAGTGATGATAAATAATTTTGTTACAGGTCTTCGAAACCAGTTTTGATACGCACACATGCGACTTGAAATGACATGCATGCGTGCGTTGAAGCTGATAAGAATAGTTGCCCCAGTACTGTGTACTGGGGCTTGCCCTGGTATCCACCGTGGATCCCTTTTCGGGCTCTGCTGTAACGTTCATTCATTCAACAGTTGCTTGTGCCCGATATGCGCAGGCCCACCAGTGGCCACGACGACCTCGTCGGCTGCACTTGGCCAGCTTGCCGCGCCATCGGGGCCGGAACTCCGGCTTGTCGGCGGCAAAGATGTATACTCAGGCCGATTGGAGGTCAAGTACAACGGAACATGGGGAACAGTGTGGTAAGTTCATCATGTCGTCGATTGTATGTGATCATACTCACATTATGAAAATCACATTTATGCACGTCCATTCATGATTCTTTCTCGGCCCTTATATCCTGAACCCTATACCCCTCACCCTAACCCCTACAGTATAAATGCCAAGTCCGTCTCTGCTATTGCGGCAGTTTCCTGTCGCCAGCTCGGCTTTCTGCATGGCGGCAGTAAAATCAGTTTAGGAAGTCTGGTCAACGCCCCGTCCAGCAGTGGCATGCCCATCTGGTTGCAAGATCCGTCTTGTGACGGAAACGAGCATCGTCTTCACGACTGCCGCATAAAAGCCTGGGGAGGCACCGATTGTGACCACAACAAGGATTTCGCCATTCAATGCCGTAAGTATGTACATATCCCCTTTGCATTTAGCCGTAGCAGGAGCTAAAAGACCGATTTGGTTCTTTGCCTGAACCTGTACAATCACTCATCCATGTTGTTCAATTGTGGGTTTCTAAATATTGGATAACCGCTTCTTTGTGTTGTTCCCAGCTTAATTTTTCGAATCTTTTGGCTGTTGACATCCATATTGTTTGTATGCCTATATATTTGGGTTAGTTGGTTTGAGTAAAGAGTTTATGAATGATCAAGCGATCTTAGTTTAAATATAAATTATACTATATAGTATAATTTATATTTAAACTAAGATCGCTTGATCATTCGAAGATACGATTGCAATTCGTCATCGAATGTACCTGTCTCATACTTATGATTATATATAGGGTCGTAGATGGAGCTATAATAATTTACATATGTCTTTATTCATGAAATTTTAACTCATAAATTTGTTCAGTAGCTTTCATTATTGACGATGTCGCCCCTATTAGCGGACCACCACCACGGCTAAGACCGGCTCCCGGCTCCAGCGCTGGCCCGAGTCTTGGAAGGCGACAAGAGCTCGCGAGCCACTGTCAGGGGTCCGTCGGGGATGCCTCTCGGGGCCAAGAACCTCCCCGCCAAGGTCCCAGCCTTCACGTTGTCTATCGTTCTATGTTCTAGCGGACCCCAGCCGTATGCCATCACGTGTGTATACTGGCATGCGCAGGTGCACCGCAAGTACGGTTGATGTATGGAAGCGGTCCGTGGGAGGGCCGTCTGGAGGTGTTTTACAAGGATAAATGGGGAGCTGTATGGTAAGCTGATGCTATACGTAGTTGTTTATGCTTGTCAGGTCATGCACTCCTCCTGTCTCGATGATGATCCTACATAATATAATGGCGGAACTCTGTTGCCTAACAACTGGTCCTATATACATGCATATAATGAATTACGAAGACATGTGAAAAATCATCTGCAGCAGTCTTCGTATGTGCATCTTGATGGAGAGAAGACCTACCTGACATGTCAGGCAACCACATTTTGGGCTGCAGCGAGCCCCTCTGCCTTGCTAAAATAGACGTATCATCACCCATGTATTTTCGTCGTGCGCATGCATGCAATCAACGAACGTTGTATGATATCCCACTACCCGCAGTGATGAAAGCTTCAATGGCGATCTTGCTGAAGTGGCATGTCGTGACCTGGGCTACTCCGGTGGCTCATACGGATCCACCGATGGCTATGCTAAAGGTCAAGGAGATACCCCTGGCTTTTATGATACATCCAGCTTACCAGCTATTGTTCATTTTGAGGGAGGCTGTAAGGAGTCATGTTCTCTGTTGAGCTGCTCGCCGAAAGCTTCGACATGCAAATCTGATAGAACTCTTGCAATAGAATGCGGTGAGTCGGCATACAGCCCAGCATATTCGGATGTGCGCGCTGGTCCATGCATGGTACATTGCTTCCCAAGTATGGATGGTCATCACAAATAAAGCATCTGACTGCCCGCCGTTGACTGGATGTATGTGTGCCGTGGGTGTGTTCTCAAGGTGCATGTGTTTTCTCAATCCGTGAGCCGATGACCCTCGACCTCGGTGAAGATATATAGAGTAGGGAATTCGAAATATAGCCTGACTACTAAACCCTAGTTAGAGAAAAGTGCGCAGGCGCTCGCTCGCTCTTGTTCAGTAAACGTTGATTCGAATTCAGGAGAGTGTGGCTCCCATCTTCACTGTTACGTGTGCAGACCAAGATGTTTCCCTTGTGAACGGCAGCTACCCATGGGAAGGCCGGCTGCAGGTGCTGGTGTCTGGTGTTCCCGCTATGATAAGGTACGTAAACCCTCCAAAAATAGGGTGCCCTCTTCCTAGAGGCCGGCACATGGGTTACATGGGTGAACACCCCCCGCTCCCGCCCCACACACATACACACACAGTGTCCACACCATTTTGAAATCACTATCACCGCACTACCTAGAGTACAAGCGAGTGAAAGGGGGAAAATTCGGGTGCTATCGGGGCTGGCTCTGGTAACGGCGAGCTAAGCAAGCGCAAACGATATGACGTGAAATGACGTGTTTTTTACCTGCAGCGAAATCTTTACTGCCATAACAATCGAATGAAGATGTATGTAAGTGTTATTTCTACTCAGCCCTTCAATTCTAATTAAGGGATTAAAAGTAACATCCGATATATAGCTAAATATGATGATTTCCTCGATAGTCTTGATGGGAAACGACGGCGTATATACATTTTGGAAAACTCCTTGACTTCAATAATAAATGTGATATTCGTTTTATCAATATGTTTCTGTGTGTGCGCATGTATGTTTGCAGCACCGACGGCATCTCAACTGGTACTCCAACAGTGGTTTGTTCCTATCTTGGCTTCAAGGGCGGCGCTGTGGTACCTCTCCGTCCTTTTGGCCGGGGCAGCGCCTGGTTTGGGCTTTCCGATGTCAATTGCGACCCAACAGTACACAACAGAATTCAAACATGCCCGCATAAGTTTGTCGGCACGTTTAAAGCAAGTTTGCGCTTAGATGAGTATATCGACAAGGAGGCTTCAATTAACAGCATGAATACTAAAGGCGTTGCCGTATCTTGTGGTAAGCCTTGTTCTTTCATTCCGAATGCCAAGGAGGGACAGTGCTGTGAATTACAGCCCGTTGTTCAATTAACCATGCAAACTTGATGAGCATGTATGTACGTAGGCCTCCAGGCACCGTGATCAGGCTTTACAAGGTCACTGCATACCCACATACGTTGCTTCTATCTGCTAAGCGTGACTACTTCTATGTTCGTTCACCCAATAATACACCAAACTGTATCGGGCACACCCAACCGCTAATCTAGTAAGTAAGACGCAAACACGCCTGGCATTCGTTGCCCATACAGCACCGACCTACGACATAGTGCGCCTGGTCAACGGCAGCTACGATTGGGAAGGCCGACTGGAGGTGTACTACAAGGGCATCTGGGGTTCCGTCTGGTGAGTGAGCAATTACGACTTGGTACGACTCGCAAGCAGTTGGACCCATGTACGTACACCCGCGTCCACTTTAGCTGCACGAATGAATGTTACAATTACGCGCAGTCGATGGGATACCTACACACAGCCAATCAGTGCCTCCTGTATGCTTGAACGGAGTCGGGCATAGATAGTTGTTGAGGACTCTTGGTTTCCCCATTCTCAATCACTAATGTTTCTATCTAAACCCTATCATTGGCCCTCAATGCATGATGCCCTGCATCGCATGTAACGATCAACCGGATAGCGGCACCTTCACAAAAAATGAAGCGGAAGTCGTCTGCCGCCAGCTTGGCTTTCAAGATGGCGGTATCGTGGGCCCTGTTGGCCAGTTCGGCACTGGAACCGGAAAAATCTGGATGGACGGCGTCAGATGCAATGCCACGGAAGGGATCACCTACCTTCACCACTGCGACAGGAAGCCATGGGGGACCGCCAGCTGCAACCATGCAACAGACGTGTCAGTGATATGCTGTGAGTAGCGTTTGATTCATTTCTTGACACTTGGCATGGTACCCCTTCGAAGTGACAAATGAGCCGGTGATGTGTTGCTCAAGTAACAGAGCGGCATGCGTCGATCGGTATGGATGTCGTGATATTTGATTGGTGCACCTAGTGCGCCTATCTTATGTGTCTCGCCGCTCTTGATGTGGTCTGTGTTGTTAAGCCGTCAACATTGTGCCCATGGTATTGAATCGTCTACTGCAGCCGTCCGAAGGAAGAACTTCATTCGGCTCGTCAACGGGACTACACCGTACGAAGGCCGCCTTGAAGTGTACTCTCAAGCCCAGAGGAAGTGGGGAACCGTCTGGTAAGCGCACGATTGTGCGCTTGTTGTGTGTGTAGCTAATAGTTTCATCTCACAACAGCTCCTGACCTAGAGCGAACCTTCAGACCGGTACCTACATGCAATCGCGCAAATCACACCACCTGCCTCCCAGGCCATTAACGGGTGATAAACCTTTCTGGAGTCTACACGTGAACTGATAAGCCAATGCGTTGCCAATGCGCCCTTCGCCCTCTTCGCAACGGTGTAGCAACAATAAATTTACGTCTGCAAATGCTGAAGTCGTCTGCCGGCAGCTGGGATACACGGGTGGCGCCGTCATGCCAACCGCAATGTTCGGTGCTGGAAGCGGCTCCATCCTGCTGGATGGTATACAGTGCGATCCCAGTAAACATTTCTACCTTCACCTCTGCCCAAACAAGGGCTGGAACGTCGTCGGTACCTGCACGCATTCACAGGACGTCGGCATTCAGTGCAGTAAGTTGTTATCGAATAACGACAAGCAAGCACATTGATAATGAATGAATGAATGAATATTGTTATAAAGTAGTCTGGATCGTGTATGATTTCCGAGCTAACAGCACCGAGCTCATTTCAAGTTCACCGGGAGCCAAAGCGTTTTGTCATTATTCATATCACGACTGTGGCGGTTTGAAATGCGCTTTGTGCAACCCGTGCAGAGATCGGAGATGTAGTCCAAGCACCGGCGACCACTGCCGTGGCGAGAACGCAAAGTCAGCTCTTCACGCCCGACATTCAACTCCTACGGACTAGTTCACCCGTGGCACGAGCCCGCGGTTCCCTTGTTTACACGCTCTTCACGAATGATGATGTTATGGGGTCATGGCAACAGGTCAGCTGCGTGGCATGACGCAAACACACCCAAAGATTGCATAGCAACAACGCTCAAGTTCGTTGGCACAACTCTGCTTGCGCACTCGCTGCACAGAGAATCAAGCTCCTTATTACAAATAGATCCGCATCGTTACACAAGGGAGGTGATGATGTTGTATTTATCATTGCCATCAAGGTATCATACTGATTATTGGGTACGTTATCTTGCAGGCGCAACTGAACTGCCGTGCCATGGGGTCAGACTGGGCCCTGGCGTCGCTGCTTACGAGGGACAATGCCGCACTGTGGTCGCGGCTTGCGTTGAAGGCAAAGCCCGGCATCAAGCGCGTTTGGGTGGGCGCCACGGATGCACTAAAAGCTGGTACGTGAATAACGTTGGCGATACTAGAGCAATGCTGCGTGCGTCGACACGTCCGGGCAGGAGCCCACCACCCCACCACGGCCGGCCGAACGAAACGTCGGCCGAAGGCCCGCGTTCGTCCACCAGCCACACGAACGAAAGGACCCGAAAAAGCAACCCGTTTGTCCGCCAAAACCATTGAGTTGAGCCGATGAGGCTGTGGAGTGCACTGGTGGTGAGGCCGTCAGCCCGGAAGCTGACAGCCGGAGACCGTGCTCGGGCCGAGAAGCCCAAATCGTTGTCGACACCGACGGATAAGAAGCCCGAAACCAAAGCTACCTCAATCGGCGGTTCCTAAGCGGTCGTCCCGTTCGTCCGGCCGGACGAACGTATGACGGCTCCGGAGGGGCCGTTCGTCCACCAGCCCACGAACGAAACGGGCGAAAGTTACCCCTTTTCGTCCATGGGGACGAAAGTCTCAAAATACTGGAGCCTTTCCTCATGTAAGCCCTTGATTGCAAACGTCGAAAGCGCCTCGTCGGTCATGTTAGGTGCATACGTACTTCGCCGCAGGATAAATAAAGGATGTCATGGTATGTTAAGTTCTGGTGGTAACGATTGCAACAACCTTCAGGTTCGCCGTACTGGGCGGCGGACTTCCAGTCGCTGGACTTCAGTGGCGCTGCTGTGGCGGACGCCTGGGATTTACCGGTGGTGTCCTTGGCGAACGAGAGCAGGACGATCCCCACCACTCCTACGTCGACCTTCTGCGGCTACCTGGACGTCAAGACGTCCACCATCCGCCGGGGGGTGTGCACGGATGTCAACGCCTTCCTCTGCATGAGCGGTATGGCGCACGGTCTCTGCGGGCTTTCCTCTGCATGTATATGCGGTCTGGTCTACCACCGCAACACCGCACACTGTCCACGAGAGCTCTTCATCCATCGCTGCTTGCTACCAGCCTAAGGCGCCCCATCTGCGTGCGTGTTAGATATGCTGAATAGATAGCCTACAGACTATAGCGCCACATTCGCCACATCTGTGTTTTGGACACGCTGATCGACAGTACTGACTTGCTTGGTCATGCTGACACCAATTTTGTCACCACGCACTACAACACATAATGCTTTTGCACTTGTACCTCGCAATGCGATGCAGGCATCGTGGGTGATCAGCGCAAGGTCGCGGTTGCTGATATAAGCGGTGACCACCTGCCGGACTTCGTCATCGCCGGAATGTGCCCCTTTGATTCCAACATGGCGCTTATGGGTCTGCAGCAAAGCCGCGCGGTTTCTGACTCGGCGACCCGGGCGAAATCGCCTACGTTTGGTCTGCGCACATGTGGCGACGGCATTCCCATCCAGGGTGTTGAAGAGTGCGGTAAGTTACGTGATTACCCAGGCTTCCCCTTTGCACGCCTCCACCCCGGTTTCGTTGCTTAAAGATAGAGACGGAAGTTTAGTTCAGTTATGCGTTTATTTCAGTTATTATGCAGTCGCACCGCCTGCTGGTTGTCGCTCAGTCAATGCACTGCCATACATTCATGCTCATGTCCAGGTGGTCGATGTTCAAGTATGGTAATACTCCAGGTTGATAATGCTTTGTGCCTTGCGCCTTGCGCGATGCTTGCGCCTTGCGCCCACTGCGTCGTACCTACGGGGTGCGTGCTGACACATATATGTGAATGCTGAAAGCGATAATCCCACAGCACGCAAGTGCTTGCCTCTAATGCCTCCCCCTGCTTTCGTTGTGTACTGTGTGTCCTTGTCGTGCAGACCTCGGAGACGGTAAGCAGGCCGCGGTGCGTGGCACATCGACGCCGGTTCGTTGCGCCTGGGGGTAATTATGTACGTACACACGGGTAACGGCGATGTCTTGAGATTCTTCTTAACCACTTGCGCCCTTCTTGAGCCACTCTTGAGTCGGTGTTGCCCTGAGTGGAGGAGAGGAACTGCTTAGTGCTACAGGTGAAAATTAAGTGTGTGGTCACCCCGTATTGCTACTGTGCTGATGATCTGTGTACAGGCAACGGCGAACCTCCCAGCCTCTGCTCCACCAGCTGTACTATCCAGCCCCGATTTATGTGGCGGGCGTCCAACACGGAAGCGTACATAGCGCTGGGCAACGGCAACATCACGCTTGAGCACACAGGTGTCGACTACCAGGTGTACGGCCAGGTGCGTGAGGGAGCAACGAATGGAGGTCTCGGCAGGAGCAGACTAACTTGTGTTTATATAAATATTCTAAACTATCGAAATCAATTAGACTTCTTGTTCTAGTGCACTTTGGGGTATCGCTTGGTTGAAATACTAACTGTTACGGCTTTGTTCTCCTTGTTCATTCGTTCATGAATGTCGACTACGCTGCTTGCACTGCTTGCTCTCCGTCCTAGGTTCGTGGCTTCCGACTGCCGGGCAGCCAGCCGACGGATCCGCTGCTGCTTCCTGGCTTCAGCAACTTCTCAAAGAACAACGGTTAGTTGCATCTATCATCACTACCTTGGCAGCAAGATTACAGTAAAATAGCTGCTGCTGTTTTGCGTAATAAAGACTCATGCCGCTCCGCCCTCAGAGGCCTATCCATTTTGCTTTGAGCCCCTGCATAAGAAGTATGATATGCTGGCGACGTCTATCTCTTTGTATTCCCTTGACCATTCCTATCCGCCCCTGCACCAATTCGCACCTTTCATCTGCCGCCCGTAGGTGCTCCAATGAACCAGCCGCTTGCAGTGCATAAGGTGACGAGTCTTTCGCCAGGCACCCCATTCCAGTATCGGTGAGTTTCTTGCGTCGGTGTCGTCTGCCGATGGCGGAAGTGCAATTGTGATGATAACAAAACCTCCCAGCTATCCCAGACGGGCATGTCATGTGTGAATGTGACTACCAAATAACCCCAGACTGTTCTATCTATTCTCCATGTATGTGTTGCGCCGCTGTGTTCACGTTGCCGCGTGCGCAACCTACCATCTGTAAGCAAGGATACATATCCGGCCATGACCTTTCTTGTTGCAGGGCTTTCTTCCGAACTTCGAAATTCGCCCAGGCGCTGCCGAATTGGACTGACGCGGAGTATGCCCACATCCGTGACAAGACGTTTACCAATGTCACCTCCAGCTGCGGCTGCACCCCTGACAACCCGGACGGCAGGCCGGTCAACCTTACAGTAGAACAAGTGTACGATAAGGTTGAATTCAGGTACGTAATTATGCCGATCAACATCAAGGTTTGGGCCTGCTGTTACTGGGACGTTGCATGTACGGAGGTTCGGGCCATACATGCATACAGAAATGGATTACGTACCACGCGCAATGCATGGCGCTACGGCGGATGGAGGGGAAAATTGATGAATGAGTGGATTAATAATTATGTTTATAGGTGCTGACCTGCGGGGGAGCCCCGATGGGACGGAGTCCCGCAATCTAAGCAAAATAGCCTCTCACGTTCTTACTGCTTTTAGTCAGGGTCAGTATGCGACAAGCATGTACGTATATATGTAGTACCGTTACCGTTACAGTACCGTTACAGTGTGGATAGGCTTCCAGGCCCTGTCTAAGGGTTTATGTCGCGGATATATATGATGCTATAGGACAACTTCAACCATCATCACACGGAACCTACGCCATAAGAACCGAGGGTCCAAGGCGGGTGATCCTGCCAACTAAGGATCCCACCTCATCCATTCACCCGCACATCCGTAGAGACAGAGGGTTCATCAGCAATCGCCACCAATCTAGCGTGCGAATCTCAATCCATTAACTGTGATCTCAACTCCACATCTCAGCAGCTAGCCATAATCTTATGCTCCCGAACAATGTCGGGGGTCACCCTAAGACTCGAACCCAGGACCTTAAACCGCCTAATCGCGGTAGTGTCACCTGACCTGATGTACGTATATATGTACGGAAGGGGCCACGTGGCGTACTGCAGGGTAGGCCTCTTCTTAGCTGAATCAGTAACTCGTCTATCTACCGACTCTATCTGGATTTCTACTTTTGTTTGCAGTTGGACAGTCGGATCCGCGTGTGAGACCGGATTCAGCGTCATCCGCAGCTTGGTGGATCCAGTCAACGGTACACTGGTTGAGACGGTCACGGTTGCGCAGCTGAGCATGAGCTTGACTTGCGGCACACCCTACAAGCCCGCGCGCACAGAGGTCAACGAAGACATCGTGCGGGACGACCTGCAGGTGAGTAATGGGGTCAGGGTGCAAGGGTTTACACTGGTACCCATGTATGTGTTGGATGTGTGTCTTTACGTGCATAATCTGCCAGCGCGGTGTGTGTCCACAATGTGTGTCAGGATCCAACCTGCCAGTGTATGTATATATGTGTGCAAGTCCTCGGTTCATGATGGGTCGGTGTTCAGTACTCCACAAAGTTAAGGGAACGGCTGTGAACATTCCTTGGATTGAAGGAATGATTGAAAGGACGGATGGGCGTTACGTTTCCTGCCTTACTTTTTTCTGCTTCTGCCCAGGTTGGATTCACATACCGATACTGCGTGGTTGTGACGGGCGACAGTGGCAGTAAGTACAGCCTCGACGCCAGCGACCCCCTTCGAACTCAACGTTTTGCCAGCCCGCCGGAATGCCGGGACGTCACTATCGCTTGGGCTGCAAAACTGGAGGGCAAGGTCAGCTACATTCTGTCCTGGGCCTGGCATACCTACCTTGCACTACTGGCATGTGCGAGTGTGCATGTACCTACATATTGCACGTGCGATCAATACATGTTACGCACATGCTCTGCGTGTGTGTTGTCGCTGTGGCAAAGCTAAGTGCACGCCTTTATGGATCGATGTTGTGGCGTGGTATGTGTTCGAGCCTTGCTTTTTTCCCGGGCTGTATGTGATGGATATTTGGTATAACGGGGGCAGCAACCATTGCATAGATGGACGTGGATGGATGGGACCCTCACATAGATCGATGATGCATATCAGTTGTTGGCTGAGCACACGCATGAAAGTGAACTAACTTACACCAGCTACACCAGGCGATATCCGTCCTTTGCGACAGCATGTCCTTCCCCAAAGGGGCTATCCGCGTATCGCCTCTTCCTACAGCACGGGTTTCGGTGTTATGCAGGTCACGACGAAGATCGACACCCCAGCGCCGGGCGTCCGCCTCACAGCACGTATCGTAGGCACGCCGTACGTGTTCACCGCCGTCACTGATGGCTCGGGCACGTATAGCATAACCATGCAGGCACATGTGGAGTCTTGCAACCCTGTGAAGGCTCCGGAGCAATGCCTGGCGAATTTGGTCGAGTAAGTACGGACAGAGCGAGATGCATCATATGCTGCTTCATTGTAGGTACCGTAATGCCTCTAATTATTTGCGACTAAATAACAATTATTTATTTACGATTTATGACCTCGCAAAGCTCTAAAAGACCAGGTACCAGGAAACCCTATGTCCCTTAATCTTTGGGCTGTTACGTTATTAGTTGTGTGGTTTACAAAGGGAACATACATCGGTGCGGTTGGCATTGAGAGGTTTGAGGGCAAAGCATGCACTCTCGAGCTCCCGTGCGTGCCCTCTTCCTGCCTTCAGGTTACTGCCCTCCCAGCGCACCAAGTTGCGCACAGGCCGCGTTCTGAACCATGTGTTCAGCATCAACCGTCGGGTGGGCGAGTCGTACCAGGTTTCTATCCAGCACATGACAACAGCTACAAGTCAGGAGATCATAGACGAGTCAAGTCTTCCCATCACTGGTGTTGTAAGGTAAGCACAGATCTAATTTATTTGTCCGTTGGTTTCGTTGCTGACCGCAAGCACAGAAGAGAATGAACATACAACTGTTGGTTTGAGGCGCGTGCCTACGTACTTAACGATTGTCTTCCGTTCTTTGGCAACCGCAGATTCCCTGGAAGCGACGCCAACGTTGGTAGGTAGCGGATGAGGGGCTTTCGCATTCAGTGTTCAAAGGATGAACAGGGCGTCCCTCCGTCCGCGCGCCACACACACCGCATTCATGCGTGTCTAAATGCGCACTCCTAGCTTGATGGAAACGCAGGTTCTGACGCGCCCTCAGTTATCCCGAACCATCAGCAGATGCCGCCCCTGCCCGCCGATTTTAAGGTTGATTGCGCACAGACCATTTCTATAGCTCGCATATAATACACAGAATCTGTGGAGCCACGGATGACATATTAAAACACGAGTACATGCCAAAGAGTCAATGCTCGGACCGGTATTGCCTATATTGCCCCTTGCTTGGCAGGATATGACCAGACACGCGGATGCCCGATTGCGAAGGCCACCGTGTGCGCCAAGAACCAGTACGACAACACAACCATTTCTTGCACGAGCACCAAGGACGACGGCAGCTTCCTGGTTGCCGTTGGAATAGGCTCGTTTGTCTGGCTCAACATCACCTATTCTGTGAGTCGCGCTGGTAAAGAACAGCAAGGGTGAATGTATGCAGCAGCAGTCATGGCAGGTTTGGGAAATATGGGGTGCAAATATTGCAAATGGACGAAAGGCCACGCGCTGCTGATCTTCACTCGTAGGGCAGAGGAAATTGCTGTAGCGTTTTCTTCTCTAGAGACGTGTATACGATACAGTTAGTTGCGTATCTGTATGTGTATGTGTCCGTCTCAATTATACGTGCATGTGCACTGTGCATGTGCGGAGAGCTCTCTCGAGATCTGCTGGTTGAAATTATAGACATCTGGTTGGTCCCAAGGAGTTGAGACGACCGATGAGTACTCCTCGGTTCTGCAATTTTCCACGTGCACCGCAGCAACACACCTTCGTGCTCCACTATCCCGATGGTCTCGAGGTGAGGCGTCCAAGGGATCTCTATAAGGAGATCTTTGTACATTGGTCCCTGCTAGTAATGTTTATAATATTTTTGGTTGCGAGCCTGTATATACGAGCCCATAAGAAGACGTACGCGCACCTGCGATCCCTCGGGCGCTTACTTGCTCGTCCACAACACATCGGAGCTGACATCGCATCGTACGGCCGCTCTCGCCCCAGGTTGAGAACGGCAATGCATTCAGCGTGGTGCAGCCCGTGTACGACATAACTGCTCTGGACGTTACCAAGTACAGTATTACCGTTGGCCTGGTTGGCGGCTTGTGCGAGTGAGTTGGGTGCGCGCATGGTATACACATTTAACATGTTTGGTGCGCTTCCATGTTTATTTGTATTAAATCACCAATGCTAGGATCACGCAAATAAACATTATGAGCGTTACGGGACATACACATAATAGTATTGTCTAACGATCCCGATATTGGTGTGCGCAGGTACAACCTTGGTCGGACCACGCTCCAGTTCACGGCTATGAACTGCCCTGGCCAAAGCATGCAGCGATCGGTACGTAGCCGTACCCTGCGCTCCGTGAAATATGTATTATTAGAGATGATCCCAGAAGGTTTTGCCGGCGATGCAGGCCAGCTATGCGTTGTGCTCATCATATAGTTCGATGCGTTGACACGCAGTGACAAATCTATTAAGGATGTTACAGCGGACCCCGCGGGTCATCGGTGACGACAGATGTTCGATCAACGAATGACAGTACGCGCCACATGCATGAACCAGCACTGAGACCAGTCGAGCGAACGCTGCAGAGGTCCTGCCGTCGCATCGCTGATGACAAGTAAACAAAACGAGTGTGCACGTGCGTGCATCACACGTGCATGCACCCACCATGGCTCATCTTTCACCATCCGTCCGATCCCTCATACAGGCCGCGCGGCGTGTCGACATCGGCGTGGACGGCAAGGGTAACCCTGTCGCTTATACCACGTTCAACCTGCCGGCGCTGCCGTGGTCAATCAACTACGTCGAGCTCAACGAGCCTATTCGGGGTTTGAGTCCAGAGGCTGTGAATCAACACATCTCCGTGACAAACCAGGTACCATTCTTCTGCCTCTATGTTACGACCTTGATTGCTCGTATGCCTGTAATACCTCGTGGACGATCGACGCGCCGATCGGTGCTGTCTGATGCATGTGCAACACGTTTCGCTTGCAGGGCTCCAAGTTTGTGAACCTGACCGATAAACCAGCCGATGACCCCACGCAAATTATTTTCCTCTTCACGGCCCCGACCGAGCTGGATGTCTCAGTCTGCAGGTATGACTGAATCAAAACTTGGTTAGGAGAACGCGCAAAGTGCCAAGTACATATTTTAACCGTGCAATGTTATTGGTGCATTTGCGTATGCAGGACGACGGATGAGGGCCCGTCGCTCTGCGGCGCGTTTTCCCTTTCGCGAACTTGTTTGTCCGGCGCGGTGAGTTGCATGAGAAGGCTATACAGCAAAAATGTAATCTGACCGTCGGGCAGATTGCCGGATTGCTTTCCACTTCCACTCAGCTTGGGGAGGAACAATCTTGCGCCCGCGCGATTTACATGATCAGGAGGATATTATTTAGCGCGCGCGACACGGCCTAGCCCTACCATTTCCGTCCGCTCACATACACTCGGTGTTCTGCTTGCAGGTCAATGCGTACAAGAGAGTGTACGACGCGTTTATGCCGCCTGACACGTCTTTGGTCACAAAGGATGTCGTGAGCCTGAAAAGAGGTGCGTGCGTATATCATACAACTCCATCTATTGGTGCATTAAAACACGGACTTGTTGCTCGCAGATTTGGGTTATACGATGAGCATTCGCGGTTTCCAGATGTACGGCGCTTTGCGCTGCGATCAGCTCACGGTCAAGGTGACAATCCAGGACAGTGTCAGCAAAATGGACGGCAATAAGTGCAAGCCGGATGATGGTGGCTGTATGAAAGTGGTAAGAAAACGTAATGCTCCAATGCCTCCATTTTTCAGCATCTCGTGTCTTCCGGGTGTCAAGCGTGGCTTCCGATTTGACTGTACCCACCTGCTGTACTAATGAAATCTGGACACAATCAATGGGCCGCAACAGCCAGCAGTGAAAGGGGTCATGGACACTGACTCGCAACCCTGACGCATGCTCTGTTCGCAGATCACTTACAACACAACCAACAACCGTTCAGAGATGTTCTACAACATGATCGCGGGCACACCAAACTTTGGCGCGCTCACCGCTTACGCCCAGCCGCTGTCCATCAGTGTGATGGAGACCGGCGGTTGGCCAGCTCGTCAGTTCCAGCTGTACGCGATCATCGAGGGCACTGAGTCCCGCGCTGGCACGGGTTACATCGATGTGCCCATACCGGTGCCTCTCCTGATCTTGCGTGATCCGCCAGGTACGTCCAAAAACCTTAAAATGTGGCTCGTTCGTTCGCCCAGCACATACGTACGTCCGTTGTACGCCCGTTGTCCGTCCGCGGGCCCGCCAGCTGGCGCATACCGCCGATACCCAAGATAAAGTAGATAGAGCTTCGTGCGCGGCCATCGATTCTTTCTCTGATGGGGGGGGTTGAGCGGAATTATGAAATCACGTGGACGGAGGGCAACCAAGCGCATGCAAATAAACACCCGAAGTGTCGCACGGTATGAGAAGTTGCTCCTGGAACTGTCCTGGACATACCCCTGCCGTAGGTGACGGCAGCTACGCTGAGCTGGAGGGCAGCATCAGCACCGGCGTAAAGTGAGTGATAATATCTTGCGCAGCGCAAGGACGGCCGTTTCATTCATTCGTGCCGGATCGCTTGCGCATTATTCTGAAAGAAAAGACACGAGAAGCTGAAAAATTGCCTCATGAAGCTGTTCGGGCCCACTGGATGGTGTGGCTCACGGATGTACCCCGGAAGGCGGTCCCCCATCCCATTGCCAGTTTACAAAGCGATTCTCCTGGCATCCTTACTATGCACGTACTCTTCCGGCGCGATGCTTCTTCATTATGACAGGCTGTCCATGGAGACCAAATCCAAGGCTGAGTGCGGCGGGCCTGCCATGGAGATGCTCACGAGGGCTTTGCCGAATGTAAGTTTCTTTTCCAATGTATTTACTCGTCACGTTGATAACGTTCCTCATCCAAGCACCACTGATGTTGTAAAATACTGTTCGACATTGATTTGACCATGCGTGTTTGGGGTCTCACTCAACCCCGCCCCAACATCTGATTATGCCCCCACTTTTTTATCATGCCTTGCGTGTCTCTGTTTTCAGGCACTCATCAATGCCATTCCCTTCTACGTGATCGGCCAGACTGAGAAGCTTGCAGGGGGCATCGAAAAGGCAGGAGAAACCATAAAGAAGGTAAATAATTCACCAAGTATCCGGGCCGCCAGTTCATCCCTTATCATACCACGTGCCCTTTTATTGGTGCTGGCTGGACGGGATCATTGGGTCTATTGGGTCCACTGAAACAATGGCGCATCCATGCCGGAACAGATATATCGATATGTGCCCGGTGTGCCACGGATACGTCTAATACGTCTTTCCACAAGCAGGCCTCTCTTGCATAGGCCCCACATGCAACCAAGCAAAACTCCAAGAAAGCAAGCCCTTCACTGTTAAGCACTTCACATTGGTGGACATGAAACACTGCATGGACTACGTACGCAGCCCCACGCTACGTGAATTTAATGTCTTTACAATCGTGTCTGTGCTGCACCCATCTAACCCATTCTGGCCGGCTATAGGTTGAAAAATTCGTGGCGGCTCTTGATGCTGTAAAGGGTATTGACAACGCAGCTGGTGCGGCTAAAGCCGCCAAAACCGTGAGCAAGGTGGAGCAGGCGGCGGCCAAGGCGGATAAAATGACGATGGCAGCGCAAGCAGCCGTGAAACTGGGAATGAAACTTGTCACTTTGGCAGCCGAAGGCCGTGTCGGCAAGGTTTCCAAGGCAACCATGGACAAGATCGTCGATGGGGTAAGTCGACTTTGGATAACTGCTTGGCAAGGGTTACTGGAGTTACTTGCACGACATGGTGTGGCCCAGACAGCCAGGTGCGGTAGCCAGGTTTCAACCGAGATTACAGAGATATCAACCCAACTAGGCGGAACCGATTAATGGAAAGCGGGGTTATAGTTGTTTTGGAACGAGAGCATGTACATGGGCAAAACCCATGCTGAGGCTTTGCTCACCTGCGCGGCCGCTCCAGAAGGGCGTGTCCGACATACATGTACTGCACTGCTGATGATGAATCACCCACCGATGATTTTTATCCTGCCATGCACATGACTGCTTTGCAGTGGAAGTACGTCAAGGACAACGATGCCGAAACCATGTTCGACGATTTGATGAAGACCAAAGTGAAAGGCTCGACCGGCGCGAATGCCAACCCCTCTTACGGGGTCGGACGTGGCACCGGTTTGAGCATCATCGACGACATCACTGCTCCTGAGCTGGTGAACTACGCCCTGCAGGGTGCCGGCATGTAAGTCCTGTGCGTGCGGCTGCGGCGCGCGAAATGAAACGTGTTTGTAAATATCGTGGTTAATAATGTATTTCATACGCACATGGGCTGCACGTCAAAGGGCTTTTGGGTTTGTTAGGGGGTTGACACCTGTCAAGATCGATCATTTCGTGTCAAGCCTCATTATGTTTCGAGATGTTTTAGGGGGTGGAGTTTAATCTTACGGTGCTCGTGTAGCACGTGGATTCGGAGTGTCTGCTCCTCGTTGTACATAAGTCTTCGTACATGTAATAAAACGTGCCCCATCTGTACCCTATTCCCCGCCCCATCTGTACCCTAATTACATAGCTCCGATGTGGACGAAAAAACGAAGGGCCTGCTTGTGGCTGCCATTGCTGGGCAATCAGCCAGGGAGAGCTATAAGACATTGTCAAACCTCTTGACCTCCTTGGCGCCTGAGAAAACCGAGGGTCTCCCGTATAAGATTGACGTCGGGAAGCTGACCGTGGCATTCAATAAGGTGCGCACCGACATCTTGAATACACTGCTGTTTATCCAGTGCTTGCTGCATCACCGCGTTCACTCACTGCCGTCGTCCTTGACGCTTCCTTTCTTCTTACTGGACATTTAGATCGCACTTCGGTTGCGATCATGCATAATAGTTGGATATGTATGCATGGATATACTTGCGAAATACATAACACATAAAGTACATATCATGGTCTATTGGTTGCAGATTGTTTGGTTAACCAACGTGCAACGTTGCACATCACATGGGACATATATCTGCCGAGGCAGCCATAATCTGAAATCCAGGCCTTTCACTTGCATGCTCCCAGGACCCCTACTTGATCAACCCTGGGAACCAACAGCTCAAGAAACGGGAGGTAGAGGATTCAATAACATTTGGAGCTGGGGATGGAGACGACTTCTCGAAAGCCATGGACTCCTTTGTGAGTAATCAATAATAGTGTTTGTGTTGTGCATAGAGGTATAGAGCGAGAAGCTGGCTTCTGGCCAGCATTCCACCGGGTAGGTCAATGTCTTCTGCAACCGTTATGAGGTAGAGCAGTAGTCCCAACCGGGCAATCCAACGGGCCCAACGGGTGTACTTGAAGCCCGCCGCCGTTGTTGCGGGCATACAGGGATGACTATACGGGGGCCGCCCATCAGTTCACCACCCCTTAGCTACACGCCAGGCTCCGGCCGTATCATTATTTCTACTACTAGTATTACTATTGTCGCCTTGGAAGCCATGCGTTCCCTTCTCGTCCTCTGCTTTCACGGCGTTCTCCCTACTGTATGTCGACGAGGCTTCCTATTATTCCTATGCCCCTCCATCCAGCAGGTAAGGCCACCTCTATCGCATTTACATACGCTCTATCTGTGGCCCCTGCCTAAGGGCCCTCATGTATCCTGATTATATACAACTTTTAATACTTCACCCGCTCCATGCCGATGCCGCAGTCCCCAAGCTGCGCGAAGTCGACATTCGGCATTGGCCACATGGTCGACCAGTCAACGGTATGTGTCGACGGTGAAATCTTAACTTCGATTCCGATCCAAACTTCATTAATGTCAAATTATCGACTGTCATGCGAGTGTCATGATGCATGGTACAGACCGAAAGGAAAATGCTGCATGTACTGCATGTACTGCCACATGCCGAAAGAGTTTTCATGACATCCTCTCGTATAGTAGTGACTTACCCGGTCAACGTGATCTTGCGTTAATTTTTATACGCATGCAGTGCATCGGTTTGGGCGTGGAGGTATGCCAGGGGCTTATGAACGACAACGGCGTCGCCCTAATGAAGACCGAGGTGGGTGGGTGGATTACAAGTTGTGTTTTAATGGACCCTTCGCATTGACGGTGACAGCCGCAGCCTCCTCACTTACCACACAGTGATGGGCGTCAACGGTGTGTGTGTGTGTCTGTGTGTGTGTGTGTGTCTCTGTGTGTCTGTCCAACTGGGCTATAATCAATCAAACGTGCATATCACCACTGACTACTACTGACTCTCTGAAAGCCAGCCAGCCAGCGAGAGCCCAAAGTGTATGTTATAACAGCGCTAGACATACCAAGTTTGTAGAAGCTAGCTGCCTGCTGCATTCACAACAAATCAAATACGTTGGGTATGTATGTTCGTTTCGCGGCCGTGCGCGCTGCTTCTATTTCATTTCCCATCATCTGACGCCCACTAATGCCGTACTCTAAAACAGCACACGTTCAACGACAACGGTGAAGATGAGGGCTACTACCAGCTGACGGTTTCACGTAGCGAGGGCTTTTCAACGCCGAAGGAGTCGACGCCTGAACTCGCGGGCAGCAACTCGGACATGATCTTTGCGCCGACGTTTGCCATCATGTAAGTTTGCTTCATGATACAGTATCTACTATAGATACCGACGGCCTAGAACCGCACTTCACCGGTCCTCATCGCACGAATACGTTGGTCGGTGACATACAAGATCGGCATCGTGCATTGCACTGCGCATGGTGCCTAGCAAGTCAAGGTTGGACCTACGTCCTGGGTGTGCACATAAAGCGCAGCACCTAGCTAGCTATCACCCTTGCCGAACCCACGGTGACCCCAGCGAGCGCTGCGCTGGAAATAAAGGAAGCATCACTGACACCAGCTGCATGTCAATTATTTGCCACGCTGATGCAGGTTCATCCTGCAAGACTCACTCGCCTTCGATCCAAGGACGTGCACCGCCACCACCACCATGGGCATACCCGCGTGGGACATCAAGCAGAACATGGATGGGACTGCATGGCACAGGTGCGACGCATGCTGTGCTGTGCGTGCTGTGCTGGACCAGGACGCCAATAAATGATGCTTCGCGTGTATGGACTGACGGTAACCGAGCTAGGCTGAAACGTACTTCATGTATGCACGGCTCCTCACATGTATGGGAGGCGGCTGGTGTCTCGTCGGTGTATATAAGTCAGTCATATCTTGGTGAGGGGCCCCGCCGGAACCCTCGTTAGCTTGGATTACCTAGCATGATAATTAATAATGTTTGATTCTGGTCATGTGCATACCTAACCAACTTCCGTCTGTTTGATTGCCTACGTATTGCTGCACCGCAGTGTCTACCACATCCGGGAGGTCATCCTACGTCAGGGTCAGAAGCTTCTGGACAAAGAGATCGCGAAGCCATCCCCTGACCCCGCCGCTGTCAGGAATCTCAACTCGGTAGGTCCTGGGTAAATATGCACGCGTGCTATCCTGTCTGATTACCAAGATCAAAGCGCTCCGTTATCGTGATAATTATCGTAGTCGTTGAATATAATATTAGGAGTTATTCATTGATCATACGTCGGGTCGGTCTGATGACGTCCATTACTAGTCCTGTGACTGACTAGACTGACCGAGCTGCTGCCGCCTTCTCCCTGTGATAGTCTCTATACGGCTGGAAGCAAATTCTCGATGTCTACGAGGAGCTTACCGCGAACGCCCTGGCTGACACCAGCAAGGCAGCACTGCCCACTTACCAGGTGAAAGCTGCACTACTCATCACACTCATTACGAAGGGTCCTGTCGCTCGGCGGACGGCTGGACGGTTTCTGTTGGTGCTTTAGCTATGGGCGGGCAACGTGCCTTTGTTACGCGTTTCAGGCTTGTTGCCAGTAACCAGAAATAAAAAACCTTTATTTGGCAGGCCGGATTTTCGACGGGGAGGGGCTTTCCTGGTGACAGGTAATAAAAACCTTCGAGGTAGCTAGGTCCAAAACAATATTTGGGCGTGCGTGTTTCGGTAGTGCCGGACAACAGCGCCACACACTACTTCTACCGCGTCACTGTTACGTACGGGGATTTATGGGCGGGCATCACCGGCGGTGTCAAAAGTATAACGGCTCAGCGTAAAGGGTACGTTCTCGGCAGGAGGTTGCAAATGTGACTCCACGGGCGCCTTAGTTGGAGTCAGGAGGGAGCCTCTCAGGCCTGCACTGAACACGTTTCCCCGGCATCCGCGCGCGGACGGAGCGAGCGAGGTTTTTGGTTATCAATGTTATTTAAGACCACCGTTACAATGCGGGCGTAAAGGTCGACCATTTGCGTTTTATCATTGTCATTAAAGACCACGGTTACAATGCGGGTGTACAGGTCGACCAAATGGAGGTGAACGGCCTTGTTCAGCCAAAACTGGACGGCGTATGGCATGTGGGCATGGAGAACGATCCAAACAGGTTCGTAAATATTCAGCGTGTGTTGATTTGCTGATCCACTCTGCTACGAAATCTGATGATCCACATACACGTGCCTCAAGCTTCAGAGCAAGCAACCATAGCGTCCCATCAGTGTCTATCGATATTGGTCTCCAGTATTGGTGACGCTAACTGATTGTTACTTCCGTGGCTTGCAGGCACGCAATGGCATACGATGGACGAGGTGTTAAACTGGACACTTTGGCATCAAAACCCGCCTTCAAGCAGGTGTGTGGGTTCGCATACCGTTACCCGCAATATGCGCGTGGTTCAGCATGACATGCCTGCGGAAGGTGCAAACGGGACGAAAGGGGACGACATAATTTACGATATGCATACAATATCTGTGTACAGATCGGGCCCGACGTTGGCCAAGAGGTGCGTGTGTGCATGCGTGCGTGCGTGAGTTCGTTCGTTACATATCTGACCGGGCCTGGCGCTGGCCAAGGGCTGCTAACCCAGCCGTAACGGAAATACTGTCGAAGCACTACTCCCTTTGCGAAGAAGGAGATGTGCTAGATGCGTGTGACGGGCCGCGCGCATCCCCCTGATCGACCTACGTAGAGCACGTGCACCTTCAGTGTACGGGAGTAGCTCTATGTGTAAAAGGGCCTCAGCCTTGCCGTCTCATATCCGGCTGGGTCCCTTGCAGCAGCGGTGTCCCGTGGGTTTCGTTCGTTTGGATGCCCTTCCTGATGCCCTTGCAGCACCCGGGTCTTCCCCGCCTGGGGTTGTTAGTTCCTGCCAGGCACAAAAATTGGGCGACGCAGCCCGCTGTTCAACCTCCTCAAGCCCTTGCAGCACCCGTGGCGCGTTCCTGAATGACCCTAGTAACGACGACGCGCCCCTGTCGGTGCAAACATTCTAGTCGGATCCTGAGATCCCAACTCTGGCACACATGCAGTTGCAAGACGCCCAAGCATGTGGTCCGGATCTTATCAGGGAGTCCCAACACCTAGCTCTAAGATGCCCTCTTCCTATCTAGCCGTCTCACTCGGACCCCCGCTGGGGGCTGGTTCAGGGCCGGCCCTCCATGGCTGTCAACAGAGAAGCAGATCTGGGGTGGGCATGTCCACGCTAACCATCCCAGGGATCCTGCCCAGACGCGGCACGGCAGCAGGCTGCCGGATAAGACCCGCTGGCCGGGCTCTAGGTAACCTATCGGCAGCACCGGCCAGCGAAAACACCTCGCTTGTTGCCCTGACACGTGGCGGCCATCGCATACAAGGCTCGAAAACCCACACACCCGTCGCACCCAAGGCTCTCCTCCTCACATCTCAAGCCCATGACCAAAGCCCTGCCTTGCTCGCGGCCTCCCGTTCCCGTTCCCGCCGTCCCTGTTCACCGCCCCCCGCTGCCTCACTGCCCACCATGGGGTCCTCGCTCCTCGCTCGGTCTCTCCCTGCCCCTCACTCCCCCTCGTCACTATCCAATTCTTAGTCTGCTTGCCAGCACAGCGATGACCGATTCGGCAGACTTTGCAACGTTGACGAGCTTCCCGGAGTTCAGAGCCTTCTTTAAGCTGCAAAGTTTGACAGCTTCTGGTTTCCGTACGACATACATGCAGGGATTTTTCGAGGGCGACAACCGCTATCAGCAGCTAGCATTGCGCGCACAGGTATGAGGCTTATAGATGGGACGGGTACCAGGAAGCTCCTGCTCTCGTATTCGTTTTGCCTTCTTTGTTCGACAACAATGGCGAATTGTCCAGCACTCATCATCAATGCATCGGCGTTACCGCTGGCACTAGGGTTGTTTGGTTCATACTCGTGCATTGTGTTGGATGCATGCAGGAGTACTTTGACGCAAGTGGCGACGTTGGCAACCTCAACGTCAAGCCGGCTGTAACCGGAGCCGGCGGAGTTTTGGCTGGAAAGCAGCTAGATGCCTTACAACAGACCACCGGAAAGACCTTCACCAAGGTAGGTTAAACCAGTCTACCTAGTCTACCTTCCGTCCGCATATCGTTCTGTCGATCCGTCGCAACAATCTCGATTATTACTAGGCTTAAGTCCCCAGGAGGCTAAGCTTTGGTGGTACGTGTACTCTGTCAACTCCGCGGATAGATCAAACATGCGTGCAATGGCGGATGAACATCATCTGTCGTGCTAGTCTTGCTGCGTGGTCATCAAGTACATCAGCTCACGCGCTGCACCGCGCTCGACCCTTGGGAGCAGCTAGCTATGCTTTCCCGGGCATTGATTGTCATCTCCATATCCCACCGTGACGATGGCGGTGTACTTATTTGTGGTGTTTGCAAACAGTTTTCATTCTCTGGAGGCGGAGGCAGCTACACATACAAAGCCTCGACGTTCAGCAACCTGAACACGCGTATCACCTTCGGTTTCCAGAATCTGGTAAGTGCGTGCAGAGCCGTTAAAAATGATGCAGACAGCAAAATGCATATATGTGGCCAACTGTCCATCCGCGCGGCCAGCATATGCAATTAGCTAGCGTATACTATGCCGGCCGTCTTTACCCATGAAGCATTTGCCCTGATTACATACGGTGTGTTGTGTACGTGCGTACCGTGCAGGATCGCATTGGATTTGGCGGTTACGGCCGCGGAGGTCTCGGACTCTGGATGGAATCGGAAGACGAGTACATGTAAGCTAGCCTAGTGAGAGCGGTTACGTATGAATCCCAGGCCACCAGCTGCTACGTAGGATACCTCATAAACCCTTTCATGAACCATAGTGCGTGTTGACCGGCTCCGTCGTCATGACGAAACGGAGGAAGGACAGCATCCGAACGAACTGTCCTCACGTGCCTAACCCGTGCGCAACACGCTGCAAGCTCGCTCTTTGAATGCGTGCGCACTGGATTAGGGCCGCCGGCCTGGTCAGCCTCCAGTGCCCGAAACCAAACCGTGGCATGTACGGGACATACAGTACTAGACGCACGCAGGAATGTGTATGTCAGCAGCCAAAATTGCGTCATTATATCAGCAGCGCTCATTGCTTGGCGCCAGCAAGCAGCAGGCAGGGGTTATAAGTTGCAGCTAGCGCGACCTAGCTACGTTCCTAGCTACGTTCCAAGTCCCAGGCCATATGACTTTTAATAAGGGGGATGTCGAAGTGCGAGGTAGATCCCCAGGATAATGTCAAGCCCGGGTAATGCTTAAAATCAGACACCTGACATGGATATAACCAACGTACTCCGATAATGGTTATCTTTTCGGCAGGTATGGCATGGAACTCGAGTTCTCCAGCCATCTCCTTCGGGTGAGTCATCGGTAAATGCGTGCAGATAGCTAGGTAGTGCAGCCAGTGCAATTGTATGCATGTGTGCGTTCATCCGGAATTAAATAGTGGCGCCACCACCCTGAGTAGGCAGTGGCGCCGAAATTATTTGTACTTCGTTGGATTGGTTTGGCGCACACAATACACACAACGAACAGCGCCACACGCTCAGCTAGCACGCGCACAGCTAGCTAGCACATACCGGTACATGGTAGCGTGCGTTACGTGCGAACGCCGCATCGGGCATGTTATGCTCTCTTGGCCTTGTTCCTTAGTCGTCTATAGACGCTAGCTGTAGTAGGTGTCGTACAATGGTCGGCCCTGCTCCTCAAATACGGTGCAATGCACTGTCCCAGCATCTCGAGAAGCCTTTGCCAGCTCTCACCTACTACATATGGTATCGAGACCAAACCTAGGCTGTGGACCTCAGAGTCCCCAGTTCGATCCTGATGACGGCGAAAAACGACCGCGCCAGAGGACGACAGTCTAGAGGTTCTGGAAGAAGGTAGTAGTGAGATGACTAGGAGAAGGTTACATGCTCGAAAAACCCGAATATGGGCTAGGCGCGTGTCAGTTGCGGGGCACGACGTGACGTGGACCTCATCCACCACGGCTCAGGGTTGGCGATGGCGAGCATGGCTGGTTGTCTCGGGCCGAAAGGGTCGCGGGACGGTCCTCTTCAGAGGGGGGGAGTATAGTAGGTGTCGTACAATGGTCGGCCCTGCTCCTCAAATACGGTGCAATGCACTGTCCCAGCATCTCGAGAAGCCTTTGCCAGCTCTCACCTACTACACTAGCTAGCGCCATTAACTCGTTACATATAATCGAGTGTCGTATGTCACATGCACACACATGCAGGACACTGAGCGTGAGCGCACGTTACAATCCACATGGAAGACAAGGACCGGGCGATAGCTTCCTCGTCGAGATCAAGGTGCGACACGTTATGTAGGCTGCGTACTGATGCATGTGCCTGCTGGCTAATGGCTGCGTTGCACACGCGTGCTGTGTGGTTACGTTGCTTGCCTGCCGCGCATGTGTGTGCGTGTCAACGAACATGTTGAAATAATTAATAGGTAGAGACCCCCGATCTACGGCCCGGCGCCATCCACTCCCTTGTACATGCCATGAGATTATCAAGGGCGTGGATGCCCTGTCGATTGCTTTGCCGATGCATGGGGCTCTGCTTCATTAGCTTCATGCAGCCTCCTGCTGCGTGGTAGCTTGGATAGTCCCTATCCTCCCTTTGGGGACTCGAGTAATGTCTGAAATCCCATCGCGTGTTCCCCACGCTTGCTCCTCTGCCACCCGCCAACGCCTTGTGGACTCCCTGCAGCCGGACTATGCTTACGGCACACCGGTAAGCCTAGCTATCTCGCTATCAAGAACAATCTTGGCAGCATCTAGCTATTTTTGCCAAGTACCCGCTCCGACAGAAACACTGAACGATGCGGATTGCTTGCCTGCGTCACTAGGTTGTATTGCCAGCGTGTGTCCTATGCGTGCTATTTGAGATGAGATAGCCAGGATGTATGTGTCGTCCCCTGTGCTGGGAAAGCGCACTACTGATGCTCGATGCTGCGTCGTCGTCTGATTGGTTCTTGTTGCCTGGGTCTGCAGGTATTCCGCACGCTGGCTGGTCAATCGCGGTGCCCCACGAGCCCAACACGATGAGGCGCCAGGACGCTGCTCTCTCTGTCCTGGGCGGGCAGAACCTGCAGGTGCGTATTCATATTCTTCTTGATCGCAGGGCTATCTCATTACCTGGCGCCGACTGCTGTCTGAACGAACCGCGCTACAGTGGACCTCGCGGGACATCGGTGCCAAGCCCCGGGGGCCTCCTCATCTATCTCACACTGCTGTATTTATGTCACAAGGCGAATGCCGCCTGACGTGGCGAAGCTATACATGAGCGACGCTTCAGAAAATAAAATAACTCTATAAATATTATTTATAAAACGAGGAAACATTTAGTCTTTATAAAGCTTTGTCGCCAATCAAATGCACGAATATCTTAGAAAACCTCGCCCATATGTGCATGAAGGGTGCTGTGCTTGTGCTGTGTGGTCGCCATCTCTCGATGACGCGCCCACACACCAAGCAACGCACGCACTTGCTCTGCGCGCATTTTAACAGCTGCAGGCCTGCCATGGTCACAAATTTCCCGTACGTGTCATCCCCAGCCACCACAACTAACACTCCTCTGTGAAACTGTACCCAGACCGACATCAAGCAAGGCGACGAAGTCATTTACGAGCTTGTCATTGAGAACAAGAGTGGCACCGACGAGGAGGTTAGTAAGCCTGATTGCGTGAATGTTCCAGATGCACGCGCTGATAGAGGGTCGGGCGGCGGAAGTTGAACCTTGACTCTGTTTGGGGTCCGGGGAGCGATCGATCGAATCATAGGCCTAGGTGCCGGTCATACATTTGCTTATCCATTTGTGTCCTTGCGTTGCAGGTACAACTTTCGCTCGGCCCAGACTTGGCGACCAACGCAAACGGTAAGCAACGAAGAAACGATGACCGCCGTGTACGGCACTCGCGCGCACGCCATGCCACTGCCCGTACGTGATCTGCCCGCCCGCACGTTCACATTGCTGTATGTAGACCATTGCGTTACTTGCTTCTGCACGCAGCCTCTGTAACACTACTGACTAGTGGTCCAACCGCGCGCCCCAAACCACGTGTATACTTCTGTGCAGGCATGTACTTGCAGCTCATGGGCGCACCGTGGATTTCCCCGGTGCCCATGAACCTGCCGGGGCCCTTCGCCGCCCAGACTCGCGCCATGGTGGCCGCCAAGTGTGGTCCCAAGTATGTGACCGTGAGCACCGACATCGCCATCCAAAGCGTCTGCGACCACGGTAAGTGCATGTTGTCAAGGTAATAGCCATACATGTAAGAGCAACGCAGCAGAAAGTCAGCCACGAGCGACAATCCGACAGAACATGTGTTAAGCTTCCTCATCACGAACTGTACGTTCAGTGCTGCTTAGTGTGTGCACCGGTTATAGCTATCTGGCTATCGTCGCGACGCATGGCTGCCGCCTCCATTACTGCGTGCAGAGGAGCTGGACCGCACCACTCTGTCGCTGCACTGCTTCAGCGCCTGCCCGAGATCACCTGGCCGAAGGGCTGGCCGGCCAGCCAGCCACTCGTCATCAACGCAACCGACATCAGCATGGGCAAAGTAAGAGGAGTTGATGATTAGTA